>JAGFNQ010001984.1:0-12862 GCA_024364735.1 Boesenbergia rotunda | reverse complement strand
ATAGTCATCAGACACACTTTATTAGAATGAACCCATTTATCATGTTTGGTTATAATAGCAGCGGAAGATTCAGGTGTGGGAACTTCAGGCTCAGTCTCAGTAAGGGCAGCATCAACGTTAGAAATAGCAAGGAACAACTTAACAGAGTCAACCCAGTCCTCATAATTAGTTCCATTCAACTTTGGTAAAGAGTTCATACTCATACACTAGTACAAAAAAGACCTTTAACAACGGCTTTTAACACCGGTTGTATTAAAACCGGTGTTAAAAAAAAGGCGGTGGTATTTTTGTAATTATTTGAACTTTAAAATACTTTTAACACCGGTTCTTTTAACAACCGGTGTTAAAAATATATTTAACTACGGTTTTATAAATAACCGGGGTCATATGCTATAATTATTTGAATTTTAAAATACTTTTAACACCGGTTCTTTTAACAACCGGTGTTAAAAATATATTTGACTATGGTTTTGTAAATAACCGTGGTCATATGTGATTAGACTTGGGTGGTTTGAATTTTGAATCTTAAGCCAAGTGGGCATGGGTTAACGGGTTGCGGATTGCAGTTGGATCCGATAGGGTGAGGGGGACCCGATACCTTATTCTTAAGTTAGGGCTTGGCAGATGCGTGGCTACATGAGGCGGCGGCCGCCGCAATGGCGACCCCTTGCCCCAAGCAGACCATTCGCAACGCGAGATTCGGCGCCCCGATTGCTTCGAGGAGGGAGGCGCTTGACAAGGCTGGAAGATGGCGATCCATGGACGTCGCGTGGGGAAGACAGCATCCCAGGGCGCAACAGAGAAGCAGTGGCATCAGAGGCAGTGAAAGATCCGGTTGCTGGAGATCCTGTAGTGGTTGGGGAGACGGAAGCACCCAGATTTCCGGAGCAACCCACAGGCAGCACTCCAGAAGTCAGGGCACAAGGATCGCCAACGGCTGGTGCAGCGCCGAAGACGAAGTGGGCAGATCTGTTCAAACTCAACAGGCACTATGATGGCAGTACGGCGCTGTGTCGGGTTCAACAGGTTGCTGCTATGGTGCCGCTTCAGCAAGAGGATATGCAGCCGGTGGAAGAAGCCATGGGGCACTGTTTGGTGGGAAGATTCATAGGGCGATTCCCAGGCTGGCAGGCGTTGAAGGATCTCACAAGAAAATGGAGGGCACCCCACAAAATGTTTACACATCATACACTGTGGCTGGTGTTCAAATTTGACGCTAAAGAAGATGCTGATCGCGTTCTCCAGGATGGGCCATATGTGGCCTATGGGTGTCCGCTGTACCTCAAGGTGATGCCACAGTGTTTCAGCTTCCAACTGGAATCTCAGAGCCGAGTACCTTTGTGGATGCAAATTTTTGGATTACCTGTGGATTGCTGGACTGTATCAGGGCTAAGTAAGATTGTATCAATGGTGGGTAACCCTCTGCACACTGATCGGGTAACGCAATTGAAAGAGCGCATCAGTTTTGCGCGTGTTATGGTAGAAATGGATATCACTGAACCCCTGCCTAATTTGATACCCGTAACACTGCCGGATGGTCGTGATGTAGATTTGCAGGTTGTTTTTGAGTCTCCATTGAAGCTGTGTAGCAGATGTTGTCAGCTAGGACATTACTCGAATAACTGTAAGTCTCAACCACACAAGGACTCAACTGTGCAAGAGCAAGGCGTGGGAGTAAAACCACATGCTGGCAGAGTAAAACCACATGCTGGCAAAGGCAATATATTTTATGCACGCAATGCTGCATGTATACTGAATTTCTTAATCTACAGTACTATTGCTGCAATTTTTTTCTTAGTTGCTGCTATAAATGTCTTATATGTTGCACTGGGTTCGCCTCCTCTTCCTGGATGGGTTCCGAATGGAGGAGACCCCTGCACAGAGAATTGGCAAGGTGTTCAATGTGTTAACTCAAACATAACTGCAATGTACGGTAATTGTCTCCTAACTTATCCAATTGAAGAATCTTGCGTTCTTATCTTAATGGCCTTATTTTGATAGAGTTATCAATGCTGCAAATCTTGGAGGACAACTGGGCGATGGTCTAGGCAATTTTTCTTCAATAATTACAATGTCAGTCATAGTTGGTTGAATTTCATTTTTCTGTTAGCATGAGAAACTACAGTCTCATTCTCCAATTCATTCAGTTCATTTCTCAAAGCTGAAGCCATCACCTAGAATTTGTGTATTGACTATTGTTTGCTTGCTACTTTCGGTTGTAGCCATCACCTAGAATCTTCCTCTCACCCTGCGCACATTGTATGTTTTAAATGATAATATGTGTCTAACATTTCTTGTTTCCATAGATTGCTCTTGTTCTGTGATGATCTGCATGATTTGCCTTGGGACAGTTTTCTTTCATCTAATCAATTCACAGGCAGCATTCCAGATTCCTTATCAAAGTTAACCCTTCTGACAGACATGTAATGTGTTGTTTGGTTTTACACAATTGATCATGTGTTTCGTTTGTTAATCTCAATTTCATTGGTGGCCTTTGTGCTGTTCAGGTCAATTAATAACAATAAATTGAGTGGTGATCTGACAGATGCCTTTAGCTCTCTCACTGGTCTAATAAACTTGTGGGTTGGGTTTTGTATTTCACTAGATATTCATGTTTTCTGCTTATCCTTTATTATTAATGAGTAACATGTCCATTTTCAAGCAGGGATCTTTCTTTCAATAATCTCAGTGGTCCATTACCGGCCACAATGGGAAATTTATCATCTTTGACTACATTGTGAGTCTCATTTGAATGCATAAGATTATTTCTCTTAACCCTTTCGAGAGTAATATAAATATGATGATTACTTTTTTGTAGTCACGTGTAGAGTAATCAGCTCTCCGGCCTACTAAATGTGTTGGAAGATCTTCCTCTCAAACTGAAGAAAATCTCCGGCCTCCTGAACCAGTTTTAAGCTCAAACTGCCGCCGGAGGAGTGAAAGAGAGAATGGCGTAAAGCCGGGTACAATTGGAGCACTGGGGTGCATGGTGTGGGTTTCAAGTAACTACAAAATCAACTTGTACAGGGATGCAATCCTTCAGCTAAAGTGCAGATGTGTTCTTAGGTGCCTTCCACACCTAAATTTCCATCTGTTCCTTGTTATAGATTGTATCCATTGAAGTTCGTTGTAGACATTAAGCTAACACTTGAGATGGTGTTCATCGTCCTTTCACAAAACTTGAGAATGTAGTTTTTTCACAAGTTTTATTATAGACAGAATTTTGTTTCGTCTCATTAATTATATGAAGCTCGTCCTCAAAAAATAAATATGAAATTTATATAAAAAATTAATATGAAATTTATATAAAAAATTAAGACTTTTGACACCGGTTGTTTCCAGAACCGGTGTTAAAAATGATGTTTTAACACCGGTTGTTTAAAATAACCGGTGTCTAAAATGGCTTTCCCGCCTCATAATTGAACTTTTAACAACGGTTATTAACCGGTGTTAAATCTATATATCACACCGGTTTGTTAACCGGTGTTAAAAGTCTATACTTACAATGCCGGCTGGATCAACACCGGTTCCAGAACCGGTGTTAAAAGTCGAAAATAACCGGTGTTAAAAGCCTTTTTTCCACTAGTGATAGGTAAAGCTGGAATTTGTACATTAATGGGAGAGTTGTTATCAAGCATATCCAACAAAAGAAATAGAGCTTATGACCATAATAAAATTATCTCATGCAAAAACAATCCCGCCGAAGGGTCCCGAATTACAATGCATAAAATAACTCTCATATCACAAAAATAATTATATTCTTAAAGCTAATATCGAGAGGATATTGAGAACTTTAAAATATAATTACCAATCATTAGGAACTATATCAATAAAGACAAACCGATAGGGTAGGTGCATTATCAAAATAATTCCTAACGCCACATTAATAACAATAATTTTCCAATAATAGTATTTTATCATAATCTGTCCCGCGAAGGCGAGCTCACTACTATGAAAAATACCTAAAATAGTACCAAGTGGTCTAAAATTAGCATACCTCAAAATATATCATAAGATTTCATAATAGCAATATGACATATCATAATAATCAAAATATGCACAAACAAAATAATTATTTATTTGTTTTGGTCAATGTTCCGAAACTCAATTGAGAGTCCAAAAAAAATAGAGTGACATCGCACCAATTACTTATTTGTTTATGCCGCAATTATTTATTTGTTCTTGATCAACGTGCAGAAACATTTGATAAACGTGCAATTTTTTTTTTCTTAATTAAAATTGCTTCGGTCAATTAATTCCAAAAAAAACAAAAAAAATAACCACCTACAGAATGGCAAAATATGTCATAAGCTAATTAATTCCAAAAGAAACCTTTTTTTTTCTTAATTAAAATTGCTCAGTCAATTAATTCCAAAAAAATAATCACGTACAGATCATTAATCGATCAATTTATTCAAAAAAAAATCCGAGAGAAAAGAATTAATTGCTAAGCTAATTACGATTCAAGTTCTTCCTTCGTTTCAGATTCGCTCTTGAATCAGAAAAAAATTCGGACTAAATCTTTAACACCTAATTTAAACAGAAAATTCACTGTCGTATCAAAATTAGATAGGCTCTGATACCATTTGAAAACCTAATTTTTCAAATCGGAATCCAATGTTTTGACGATATGAAATTCATTGTTTAACGATAGATCGAAATCCAATTCTAAATACGGCAAGTGATAGATACATGCAATAGATATAATTAGGCGTTAGAATTACCTGGAGCGGAAGACATTATCGAATCCATTATTTCTTACGCGAGAATTGAAGTGGCAGAGAGTAACTCCACCTATCATCCCGTCAATCACAAAAAAACCGTCGTCGTTTCAATGGGGCAACGACTACTTTATATTAGGGTTAGGAGTAGGGGCCTCTGCAAAACTAGGAAGAATGGGCCAAGCCTGCCCATTATAGCTAAGCCCAATAACAATAACTAAACAACACCATATTTACATGATTTGACATCTAATTAATCAAAATTTATATAATTAAATTATTTATGTTAGTCGATGATATAAAATATCCAACAGAACCGTCATCTTTCCCATCGATCCTACTGCATGCACTACACTAGCTACTCAATTAACTATGGTATGAAGTCATATGAACTCCTTTTTTATCTATTTATAGAATAGAGAGTTGAAGGTGGTCTTGGCTTTTTTGCAGTAGGCCCAATTTGAAGATAAGCTTGGTTGGAGATTTTATTTTTATTTTTCAAAGGCATGTTTTTTTTTAAAAAAAACTTGAGATAATTGCTAGATCCAAAAGAATCTAGCACCAGCTTATCTTCACACTCTGTAAGTTATTATTATTATTTCATTGGTATCTTTTTCTATTTTTCAGAATGTTTATAATTATTGAAAAGTCATCACTGAGTTATGGTCGATCCGTCTTAATCCGCAAAGACTTAAATCGACGACAAAATTGAAGTCTCTGTGAAGAAGTGACCATAGAAATATTCAACATTTATGATCTGTTTGGGAGGAGGTGAGAGAAATATAAGTGATAGAAAAATAATGTTTATTTTTGTTCGGGAAGTAAGTGAAGGAAGAGAGTGAGAGAAGAGAAGGAAAACTTTTATCCTCCTTTATTTTTCAAATGATTTATTTTTTTTACATTTCGGTAGGTTTAGATTGGTATTCCAGTTGATTTGGAGTTGATGTTTTATATTTCGCCTTGCGAACACCAATAGATGAGTATTTGATTTTGTTTAAGAGTTAAGTTGACTCTGGATATTGTGTTAGAATACCTAGACTATGGATAGAGGATGATGTTCTTTGTAGAGTACGAGTATTGCGAGTGCTTGGTGATGTTGTGTGGGCAGACCTTGCTCTAGCCATTATATGGATTTAACGAATTTGGTGTCTTTGGAGTATTTGAATTGATTTGCTATCATTCATGAAAGACGTCTTGATATATTCAAGAATGAGGAAAAAGTTATCCCCAAGTAAATTGTGGATCTCTGTCAGAAATAATACTCATCAGAATACCATATAATCTGATGATCTATCGACAGTACAACTCTACCTGTCTATCCAGTGGATCCGTTCTCCGAATCGCTAAGAAATGGACAGATTTGGTGAATTGGTCAACGATAACCCAAATCGCGTCGTGTCCATGTTGGGGCCTTGGTAAACCCACAACAAAGTTCATCGTGATATGCTCGCAAAAGGAGTTTCAATGCTCACCAACTATACTATCGTTCAATTTAGTGGTATCAGAGCCAAGTTGTCAAGGTAACTTGGGAGTTTTTGTTTTGGATTTTTGTAGACTTTGTATGATATCAATTTAGTAGTATTAGAGCGTAAATTTTTGAGGTTATTTGGATATTTATGGATTTATACAGAGTTTTTCTGATACCAATTTATTTGGTATTAGAGTACCGAGTTTACGAGAGCTCAGAATTTTTCGTGTTGTGGGATTTTCAGAATTTTACGGAGTGATTATGATACCAATACTTTTGGGTATCAAATGCCCGAGTTCAAGTATATGTTTGGATTTTATGGAGTCATTTTTTTTATTTGGTTGTATTGGGATTTGGTAGTGACGGACTTCTCCTCACAAAGAGGAGAGGGATCAAAGCCATCGCGAAGGAAATCGGGGGAGATGGGGATCATGTGAGAAAAGAGGAAGAAAGGCTCGGGTTATTTCGGTGAGATTAGGGGAAGAAAAAAAGAAAAATAAATATATACCAATTAAATTTCTAATAATTAACATTTCTTCAATTAAATAGGATAACTAATAGCAGACTTTGCCTTTGTCTCGTTTATCCCTATAACCCATAATAAGGCTTAAAAAAATCTAGAAAAAATTTTACAAGGTTAATTCTTGATATAATCTTTAAAATTTAATTGTCATAATTTACAATAGGTAGGATAGAATGAATCGTAGCTTTGAAATAATGATGCACAAGGATATCTTTTTTTAAAAAAATATTTAAGAACTTGATGAATTAATAGATGAATCTTATTTAATAAATGATTGATTAAAAATGCTGAGTTGATGAATCAGTTATTATGAGTATTTCTTAATTTACTTTATGACTGATGAAAATTTTTTATTGAATCAAATTCATTATCTAACATTAATCTATACAAATTAAATACATCATTAAAATAAAAAAAAGGAGGAGAGCATTACTGTCTTGTCAAAGTGTGGAAATATCAGCACTTGGCCGTGTCATTCCGACACTCCCTGACTTTGTCAACTACCTATAGATTTTTTTCTTCTTATCAATTTCGAGCTTCAAATTTTGTTCCACAAGAAATTGAAGCTTTAGGGTTCCTAAAATTAAATATTTGTGGAGCACTACTCTCATAAGTAGAGATAAAGACGGATAAGTTCAGCCCAGATCGATAAATAGATAACACAATATAATTTATATTTATCCAATATCCTCTATTCGGATTTAGAGTTTATGTTATTTAAAAATTGCGTCGTCATTTCATTATTAAATAAAGTTCTAGAAAATATAGATGTTTATATATATTCGTGAGGTCTAAATACCCGAAACTCAAATATTAATCTCTTGTTGTATTTCGTAGTTTAACCTCATCGTGCAATTAATGTCTTCCTTATTATCCAATTTTAATTGTACATAATTTTTTTGAATAAAATTCATGCCAAATCCAAACTTCTCTCTTTCTCTCTTTTAAAATTTTAGACAATTTAGATCTATATAAAAGGGGCAGCTATCATAAAGATTTAACTGAGATATCAACTGGGACTCAGATGTTTGAGGGTGAGACTAAGATGTCCAAGGCCGAGAGTTAGACCGAGGTGAAAGAAAGAGTTATCAAGGTCTGCGTAATGTAATTTTCTTAAAACTCATTTATCCTTTTCTGATTATGTTTCGAGATTATGATGGACGTTCATTCCTAGGATATAACGGTAGAATCTCGTACACAACCAAACATTGGTTGTTTATGACAAACTGAGAAAATACTCAATTGTTATCGCCAAACAACCATGCAGAAATGCACGACGAAGAGAAGATTTAAGGGAACGAGGGTGAAGGATTGCTACATATACTAGCTCTCTCTCTTTTGCTCCCTCATATAAGAGTAGCTCTCTCTTTTTTGCTCCCTTCTTATATAAGAGCTTAAACCCTTGAACAATAGAGTTGTTTTCTTCCCTATTCACATTTTCAACCGAATATATACATACATCAAACATGATTGACTGTTTCCAAATTGTAACTCGATAGTTAGATAAATAGTTTTTATATATATTTATCATTAATATATATGATCGTAGAAAACCATGCATTACATATGCAAATTGAGACTTCCCTCAACATTATTTTAGTTTATATAGATGCCACATGCAGCTAGATCCATACATGTAAGAGTGATCTCGAGGAGAGGGATGTTAATTATATTCGTCTTTCACATCTGTTTTAATTCCCTCTTTATTCATATGTATGCGATGAGAGATCTCATGGATGTACTGGAGGCTGGCACTTGTAATATTTCTTGTTGCATGGCCGCGGCTCTACAACACCAATAGAAAGTTGATTAATTTCAACATAAAAGCGAGAAGACTAATATAGAAGACTAATTAATTAAGCATGGTCGAGCAAGAAGGTAATTATCAAATAAAATGTTCTTGCAAAGTAATTAAGACATAACCATATGCAATCATGATATACGTGCCCTCTTGCAACACAAGTACCTGGAGGATCTTGGCCACTTGCACAGTTGTATGGTTTGCCATTCTTGTAGCATACAGCTGCAACGCCCAGTTGAAGGCTAACAGTTAGTCACAAGGTAGAACTAGCTAGGATAGGAAGGCATAATTAAATAGCACTTACAACACTAATTAATTCAGATGGGAAACAAATTAATCAACGTAAAGCATTTTCAAATGATTGGGATATATATATTACTAACGTTTGTTAGGGTCTAAGGCACCAGAGCCAACTGTTGCTTCGGTGGCCAGTGGCAAGAAGGCAGAGGCGATGAGGAAGATGATGAGAGGTACTGCAACGAAGCGGAGAGATCCATTATTGTTCATAACTATTCTACAATGAACCGCCATCTTTCCCATCAATCCTACTGCACTACACCAGCTACTCAATTAACTACGGTATGAAGTTATATGAACTCCATTCTTATCTATTTATAGAGTTAGAGATCAGTTGAAGGTGTTCTTGGCTTGTTAATTTTGCAGTAGGCCCAATTTGAAGATAAGCTTGGTAGGAGTTTTTTTTTCTTCCTTTTTCCAAAAGCAAACTTTTTTTTAAAGTTGAGATAATTGCTAGATTCACAATCTTTGAAATATGTATATATATAATTTCATTGGCATTTTTTTTCCTTTTTCTGAAGAAATTTGCCTTGTTTTGTTTATAATTATTGAAAAGTCATGACTGAGCTGTTGATCCGTCTTATTCCGCAAAGACTTCAATCGATGACAAAATTGAAGTCTATGTGAAGTAGTGATCATGGAATATTCGACATCTTCGAATCAATAAATTAATCACAATTTGTCTGTCCATATACAAGTATTTTTCTAATTATTTAGAAGTCGTCAATGTCTAGTATTTTAGTCATATTGTTTTTGGGGGTGGGAGATAATCTCTGCGACGTAGAAGAGCTAGCACTCAAAAAATTAAATCCCTTTCAACTAATAACATTGATTGAAAGCTTCGGCTTTCGTTAAAAGTCCAGACATCAGAAGGTAGACTAGACATTTACAAATTTATGTTCTCTAAAAGTTTGGTTTGTATTAATGAGAAAGATGGCAATTGTAATTTCAATAATACCTATTGCGTCCATAATGTATACACTGCTGTATACTTGAAAAAGTCTGATTAATTTGAATGGTTTACTGTCAATACTGAACTGATAATTGACTTTTCTATGAAAAATATGATAATGCTCATGTTAAATATACTTCATCGTTGACTCTGCGATGAAATAAAAGGAGATGAATCAGATATAAGCGGCTCCTAAGTGGGTAGGCAATTTCTGTACAAGACAACGCTAGCTGTGAGGTTATCTATCCATCGCCGTCTTGAGAGATCACTAGGGTCGTTGTAAATGAGCCAAGACGAGTCAAGTTTTATATTGCTTAAGCTTATTTGATAAGGTAATCGAGTTAAGGAAAACCGAGCCCAAAATAAACTTAGCCTTTGAAATGATTGTTTAAGCTTGACTTGATTTAAATTTTATGAGCTTGAGCTGGGTTCGAGTTTGGTTTAAGTTAGGCTTGTTTAAATGATATTGAACTCTCAATTCATGTTTGTTTGATCGTTTGGAATTTTTATTTTTTAAACTTGTTAATTTGGTTAATGAGTTTGATAATATAAACTTGTTTATTCATTTTGAATATTTTTTAAAATTTATTTAATATGTTGATAAGAATTTTATTGATAAATATGGTTTACGAACGTTATTCATGGACATGTTCAGGAATGCTATTCATGGATATGCTCATGAACGTTATTCACGAACATTAACAAACCGAACATATATATTCAAATTTATTTATTTAGTTTAATAAGTTGTCCAAGTTTATTCATTTAATTGATTTTATATGCATTTAACAAACATAAATAAATTCTAATTAAATTAAATATCAAATTTGTTTACAAATATTTAATTCAATTACTATCCCAAGAATCACTCCCATTTCTTAGGCACTTTGGGTTTTAAGCTTGATCTCCTACAATAGGCCATCAACAACAAAGGTGGGCTCGGCCTTGTGAATGAAGGCCTCCAGCATCATTCTGTCATGTCGAAGAATATTTACATCCAGACCACCACAAAACAATGAGTTAATCCAATGAATGAGTTGCTCGGCCCATTTGAATTCTATTAATCCAAAGAGTTGCTCATGTCAAGAACGTGAGCCCAATGGGTCTACTTTTTTTATAACTATTTTTTTTAAAAAAATTAAAATTAAAGTTTTTATATTTTAAATAAGTAGGGTAGACTAAGTCAATAGGAAAAATATATATGAACTACAGTTGATATTATACCTTCCTTGTCTTAAGGATCATGCATCGTTGACTCGGTGTTGCTAAGGACATTTCCTCAAAAATTTCTAAATCGTAGGTTTTGTACGTCTCCATCGAGATATGGATGTGTTTGGGATTATTGGAAGGTCATGGCTGAGTCCTGGTTGATCCATCTTATTCCACAAAGACTTGAATCAATGACAAAAATTGAAGTCTCCGCCAAGGACTAACCGTGGAAATATTCGACATCCTTTCTATTTTTAAAATTGCAAATTGTCTCTTTTGTACGAGTAATTTTAATTATTTAGAAGCCGTCCTCGATGTCTAATGTTGTTGGTATATTTGAAAAATGTTGATTAATTTTAATAATGTTCTGTCTATGTTGAACTGATAATTATTAACCTTTCTTTTGGGGTTTAATTAATTACTTGTGAATAAATAAATAAATTGATAAATAACAGATTATTTTCTTAATAGTTCTTAAATCATTGCGATCTCATCTACGAAAGTCCTCGTTCAAAGAAGATCATACTTTAAGCGTTTAAATAATTGCTCTTTCTTTATTATTTCCAACCACTTTCTTTATCATTTCCGACACCCTTTTGACTTGGCCAGCTGCGTCTTATCAATTTGATGGTAAAAGATGATTCATTCATTCTAGTATCCTATCAATCCATTTCAATATCAATATAAAAAAGATAAATTACGGAGATTATTAATCTAGATACTGTGGCTAATTTGTGGGGAGTATGAACATACTGACTTTGTCAGATTTTAATCCTAAATTTCTTGATGATAATATTTATACACTAACTATCAGTCAATTCTATGAAAACTTTTTATTGTCAATTTGGTGCATGTGTTGGTGAACCATAGCTTCATAAGACCGGATCAATTTCAAATGATTGATCCGGTCTTATAAAAATTTTCTATCGTCATCGGGGTAAATCGGAAAGTGTGCGACGGATGGTCCAGAAGACTAATATCTCAAAGTTCATGCTCTATTTAAAAGAAAAAAATCTTATAAAATATATTGAATCATGGATACATAAAATCATATTTAATCATCTTTCCAGTATACGAGAGCCCTAGGGCATGATTTGTAAAAGTACACGAAGGAGGTGTACCAATCTATAACATTCATATTTTCATTATTTTATAATTAACCTAGCGCATGTTTTAGACTTAATATATATATTGTATATATATAATATTTTTATTTTATAATACAATTAATATACATAATTGCAATTAGATATTTATTTTCCACAAAAGTTTATCTTAAATGCGCTCGACATGTTGTATATTTTCATGATGTCAATTCCATTATTTTATTTGACATTTATCCTTATTTATCCAATCAATAATTTACTTGAGCTTATCTCATTTTTATTGTTCTAATCTTAAGCACCAAACTAAAGTTTAAAGAATATGTACACGAAAAATATCATATCATTTATTATAATTTATATTATAAATTCATGTTGTGTGTTATTGCTAGTAAACTGAAATATTATAAGGATACAAACAAAACAGTTTGGACATGAGAAGAGTTTAGACTAGCGACTGACTAAAAATCTATAAATTTAAAAGTGATTTATTTTAATGAGAAAGATGCAAGTTGTAATTTCAATAATATATTTTGGGATTTTCTTTTCACGAACAATGATATATACCGCTGAGGTGCTTGCTGGCATGCTGAAAAAACTCTAATTAATTTCGATTAGCCTATCTCATAATTAACTTTCTTTTGGGGTTTAATTACTGTTTGAAATAAATAACAAATTATTTTCTTAATCATTCTCTAACAACAATCCGAATTAAATCATGGCAGTGCCCCTCTCTCTTTCCTGTCACTTTCCCCCTTTCACCTCTTTGACGGGGAGAGACAGAGACT
>JAGFNQ010001983.1:124525-210602 GCA_024364735.1 Boesenbergia rotunda | reverse complement strand
AAAAGGAAACTCAGAGAACAAGCAAGCTAGGTATCCACCTTGCCCTAAGTGTGGAGGAACCATCCAGGAGCATGCCTTTTGGGGTGTAACTGGATGCTATTCATGTGGACAAGAGGGACACAGATCCAAAGAATGCCCAAACAAGTTTAAGGTACTTCCTCAGCAGTCCGTACAGCATGGAGGCAAGCCTCAGTTACACTACATGCCTACTATACTGGAGGGACCTCAGATCAGTCAGAGAGGGTTGGAAGCAGCACCAGTTCCAACCAATGCCAGAGTCTTTTCCCTCACGAAGGAAGAAGCTGCCAGCGCCTCCACGGTCGTAACAGGTCAAATAGTTATTTTACAGCATTTAGCTACTACACTGTTTGACACTGGGGCGACCCATTCTTTCGTATCAGTACCTTTTGCTAGTAAGTTACAGGTGCCTACAGAGAGTTGGGAGTCCAGATTCCTGACAACTCTCCCTTCAGGGGAAATCATGGAGTCCACCCAGAGGCTCCGGGCTGTGCCAATCAAGATTTCAGACCGAGAGCTATATGTCGATCTGATAGTCCTTGCGATGCAGGACTTCGACATCATACTGGGCATGGATTTCCTCAGTAAGTACAGCGCTTCAGTGGACTGCCGTAGAAGGAAGGTGGTTTTCAGCCCAGAGGGAGAACCACCATTCGAATTTCAAGGAGCCCCAAGGAGGAAGACTCAGAAATTTCTCTCAGCCTTGGCAGCCCACCAGATGCTAGAGCAAGGGTGTGCTGGTTTTCTTGCACACATAGTGGACTCAGAAGCAAAGAAAGAACTCAAGCAGGAGGATGTACGGGTAGTTTGCGAATATCCAGAAGTGTTCCCAGAAGAATTACCTGGACTACCTCCCAACAGAGAAGTGGAATTCGAGATCGAGCTAGTGCCCGGTACCGGTCCGGTCTCGAAGGCCCCATATCGTATGTCTCCAGCAGAGTTGAAGGAATTACAAGAGCAACTCCAGGAGCTACTAGACAAGGGCTTCATTCGCCCGAGTCATTCACCCTGGGGAGCTCCTGTACTATTCGTCAAGAAGAAGGATGGATCTATGCGTCTGTGCATAGACTACAGAGCTCTGAACAAGGTGACCATCAAGAACAAGTACCCCCTTCCTAGAATAGATGATTTATTTGATCAGCTCAAAGGGGCTACAGTGTTCTCGAAGATAGATCTACGTTCTGGGTATCATCAGCTGAAGGTTAAAGAAAGTGACATTCCCAGGACGGCTTTCAGGACAAGATACGGCCACTACGAATTTGTAGTAATGCCTTTTGGAGTAACCAATGCTCCAGCAGTCTTCATGGAGCTGATGAACCACATCTTTAGGGAGTATCTCGATAAATTCGTCATTGTGTTTATTGATGATATTCTCATATACTCACAGACTCCAGAGGACCATGCTACACACTTGAGGATAGTGCTGCAGATCCTTCAGCAGGAGAAGCTCTATGCAAAATTCTCAAAGTGTGAGTTTTGGCTAGATCAGGTGACCTTCCTAGGTCACATTGTATCCAAAGAAGGCATTCAAGTTGATCCAGCCAAGATAGAAGCAGTCAGCAACTGGTGTAGACCCAAGAATGCCAGTGAGATCAGAAGCTTCTTAGGCCTGGCAGGATATTACAGAAAATTTGTGGAGGACTTTTCCAGGATAGCCTCTCCACTCACAGCCTTGACCAGAAAGAACAAGAAGTTTGAATGGTCAGATAAATGCGAGCACAGTTTTCTAGAGCTGAAGAAGAGACTGACCAGTGCTCCCATCCTGACTGTTCCAGAGAGTGACAAGGCCTTTGACATCTATAGTGATGCATCCAAGATGGGCCTTGGAGCTGTCCTCATGCAAGACGGTAAAGTAATAGCATATGCCTCCAGACAGCTCAAGGACTATGAGAAGAATTACCCTACGCACGACCTTGAGCTAGCAGCTGTGGTTTTTGCACTGAAGCTCTGGAGACACTACCTGTATGGAGTGCAGTGCAGAATCTTCACAGACCATCAGAGTTTGAAGTACTTCTTCACTCAGAAAGATCTGAATATGAGGCAGCGCAGGTGGCTAGAGTTGGTCAAAGATTATGACTGTGAAATCCTCTACCACCCAGGTAAAGCTAATAAAGTGGCAGATGCACTGAGCAGAAAATCCTGTGCGGCACTGATGTCCTTATCATCACTGTCTCTACCACTTCAGAAAGAAATAAAGATTTTGGAGTCGAGGTAATAATTGGGCAATTTTCTGCATTGACCCTAGAGTCAACCCTGCTTAAGGATATACAAGAAAAGCAAGATCAAGACCCAGAGATCCAGAAGATCAAGCAGGGGATCCAAGAGGCAGAAAATTCAGAGTTTCGAGTATCAGATAGTGGCATCCTCTATTTTGGAGACCGCCTTTGCGTCCCCAATGATGAGGAACTAAGAAAGAATATTTTAGAAGAAGCCCACAGTACCCCGTACTCTATGCATCCTGGTTCTACCAAGATGTACCAAGATTTAAAGCAAAGGTTCTGGTGGTCTGGACTCAAGCGAGACGTGGCCAGATATATCAGTACCTGCTTGACCTGCCAGAGGGTCAAAGCCGAGCACCAGAGACCAGGAGGAGTTCTGCAGCCTCTTCCCATCCCAGAGTGGAAGTGGGAAGAAATATCCATGGACTTTATCACAGGTCTTCCAAGAACCACCCATGGACATGATGCAATTTGGGTGATAGTGGACAGGTTGACCAAGTCTGCCCACTTCCTAGCCATCAAGTTATCGCATTCGGTAGAGCAATTAGCACAGCTGTATGTGAAAGAAGTGATCAGGCTTCATGGAGTTCCGAGGTCGATCGTGTCTGACAGAGATGGGCGATTCACCTCCCATTTTTGGAAGTGTGTTCAGGACGCCCTAGGCACCAGACTTCAGTTCAGCACAACTTTCCATCCCCAGACAGATGGACAAAACAGAGAGAGTAAATCAGATTTTAGAAGACATGCTCAGGGCTTGTGCATTGGACTTTAAAGGTAGTTGGTGTAAATTTCTGTGCTTAGCTGAGTTCGCCTACAACAATAGCTATCAGGCCACCATCAGGATGGCACCTTATGAGGCATTATATGGCAGGAAATGTAGATCACCCATATGTTGGCAAGAAGCTGGTGAGAAGAAAGAAATGGAGTCAGGACTAGACAGCCAGACTGAGCTTATAGATGAGACCACTCAGGCTATCCAGACGATCCGCCAGAGGATTGAGACTGCCCAGAGTCGACAGAAAAGTTATGCTGACACACGCCGTAGGCCACTTGAATTCGAAGTTGGAGATTCAGTATTTCTCAAGGTCGCTCCTATGAAGGGAGTGATGAGATTTGGTAAAAAGGGTAAGCTAAGTCCTCGTTACATAGGACCCTACAAGATTATAAAGAGAGTTGGGAAGGTAGCCTATGAGCTGGACTTACCAGAGGAGATGTCAGCTATCCACAGTACATTTCATGTCTCTATGCTAAAGAAGTGTATTCACGACCCTAGCCAAGTGATTCAGCCTCAGTCAGTACAGATCCAAGAAGATCTTAGTTATGAGAGCAGACCGACACAGATAGTGGACAAAGCAGTTAAAAGATTAAGAAACAAAGAAGTGCCACTAGTGAAGGTCATCTGGCAGAATCAAAAGCATGAAGAGGCTACTTGGGAACGTGAGGACAGCATGAGAGAGAGATATCCAGAGTTATTCTAAGTTCGAGGACGAACTTTTTATAAGGTATGGGGGATTGTAACGCCCCAAAATTTCCATTTTTAGTTCTTAAAGTCCTTAGAATTATTTAGAAATGGTTTAGAAATATTCTAGATATTTTTAGGAATTTTTAGAGTATTTTTATGGAATTTTCCGAGTCCGTTTGGTATTTTTGGAAAAAGGAAAGAAAAGGAAAAAGGAAAAATTGCCAAAAATGGAAAAACAGATTTAGTGCAGCCGGTGGATTGAACCCGCGACCTCCACCGAACAGCACAAGCGCCCAACCGGCTGGGCTAGGGGTATCAGCACAAAGAAGATGGAAGACTATAATTAAGCTGTGTTAAGTTAATCCGATCCCAAGTGTATAAATAGAAACTTAAAGAGAGAAGTTGGATTTCTCTCAAACCCTTCGCCAACACCCTTGCGCCGACCCCTCTCCCTCTCCTCTCTTGGCGCACGCAAACCAAGGTCAAGAGGGCCGGCCGAGACCCTTCTCCAAGAGATAATCCTATATTCGGGATCCCCGCGACGAGAGGAACGCGTAGACGTGAAGAATTCTTCGAGATCTTAAGTTTCTCCCGAGCTCTAGACCTCAATCTTGGTTGTAAGTCCAAGATATCAATGTAAGTACTGCTCACCTGCAGTAAGAGGCGGTTTTACCGCGAGAATTTCCTTTAAAAGTTTTTAAAAGAGAATTTTTCCTTTTTGCTTTAGTTTTTGCATGTGATCTTAGTTTTTATATGCTTGTATATGTTTGATAAGCACCCTATATGAGATTAGGGACCAAGAAAGCTATGAGAAAAGAAAAGAAGATAAAGATAAGAAAAGAGAAGGCCAAGGCCTTAAGAAAATCCCCAAAAGTCAAGACTTAGGGATTTTAGCACGCAAGGTGCTCCAGAAAATGCCAAGGCATTTACAGATAAGAAAGAAAAGAAAGAAAAGCTATTTTATTTTATAAGGCCAGTACCCGGCGTCCAAGGGCGTCGTTAAAGAAATCCAGGTGTCCAATTCCAAGGTCTTGGCCCTGGTAGACCAAGGTCTGCTCTATTAGGATTGGTGGCTCGCTACCCCAACCTTTTAGGGAACGCGCATTCAGATGGTACTTACGTCTTCAGTGGATCCAAGTGATTAGTATTTTCAAGTATATGCTTTAGCAAAGTTTTCGAAAATACAAAAAGTTTTCAAAAGATAAAGAATAGCTAAAGTTTCAAGTTGAGCCAAGAAAAGTAGATTGAGATTATTTATTGCTTGAGTATGCATGTTTTGAGTTATACATGTTTAGTTTAGTTTTCTTTCAAGCATATCAGTATCTCATATGATTTTCATATCGTTCTAGAAGCATGTTTGCATATTTCGAGTTTTTGTGAGCTAGATAGTACTTACTAAGCTTTTTGCTTATAGATGCATTTCCTCTTATTGCAGATAAAGGTAAAGGCAAGCAATTCTGAAGGAAGACGACGAGGCGGTGCTGAGTAGAGTGTGTGTGGTGGCTGATTATGGAGAGATCTTCGAGACAAGACAATTTAACTATTCAAACTACAATGTTATAGTTTATTCAGATTTTAAGTTCTTGTTTATGGAGTTAGTAAACATTTAAGTTTTGGATAGTTTTACATGCTCAATTGCTTAGAGTAAAGTTTCCATGTCATTTCAATTAGCTTATATAATCTTATGCTTGCATTGGATGAGTAGAAATGTGAATAGATGGAGATATTGATACATTGTTAGAAAATAGACGCATGTGCCAAGATAGTATCAAATTCTCTTTGAACTAAGTTTTTATTGCTTAAATATGTTTAGAAAAGTTGCATTCATATTTCATAATGCTTTAGCAAAGTTATAGAACCTTGCATGATGAGTTTGAATGGTTAGAAGTAAAGTTTGGCACAAACCTTAGTGTTAAAGTTCAAACAACTTTTGTAGTTTGTTTTCTTGCGTAAAAGTCCTAATTTTAAGTTTATGGATTCATTTTGATTGGCTAAACTGTTTAGAAAATTGGTATAGAGTATAGAAATGGTGTCATGATCTTATTTGGCTCGAAATTGAAGGAATGGTGGGCTTAAAAAGCAAGGGCCGAAATCTGTAAAACAGATTTCAGCCGTATCAGTCGACTGATGACGTCATCAGTCGACTGATACAGGCTGTTTAATAAGGTAAGGCTGTTTTTCGATGGGTTTTGGCTATGGGATTGAGAAGAGAGTATGACATGGTATTAATATACATGATTGCTTAAGTTAGAATATAATTGTTAGCAGAATTTAAAAGAAAAAAAAAAGATTTCCGCAATTTTCTTTAGTCATGTATAAGAGTTGAGAAGTAGAGTAAAGTAACGATCCGTCTGAAGACAGTAAGAGGTCGGGTCGCTACACCATAAACTTGAAATTAGGACTTTTGTGGAGGAAAATAAACTATTCAAGTTATATGAACTTTAACAATGAAGTTTGTACCAATCTTGACTCCTATGTATTCATAACACCAAATACTTGTTCTATAACCTTGCCAAAGCATTGTGAAATGTGAATGCAACTTTTCTAAACATATTTAAGAAGTAAAAACTTGATTCAAGGGGAAATTGATACTATCATGGCACATGCATCTATTTCTCTAACAAAGTATCAATATCTCTAATTACTTACATTTCTACTCATCCAATGCAATCATAAGAATATGTAGGCTAAAAGAAATAACATGGAATCTATACTCTAAGAAATTGAGTATGTAAAACTATCCAAAAACTTATATGTTCGCTAACTCCATAAAACAAGAACTTGAAATCTGAATAAACTATAACATTGTAATTTAAATAGTTAAATTATCTCGTCTCAAAGATCTCTCCAAAATCAGCCACCACACACACTTTTCTCAGCACCGCCTCGTCGCCTTCCTTCAGAATTGCTTGCCTTTACCTTTATCTGCAATAAGAGGAAATGCATCTAGTAAGCAAAAAGCTTAGTAAGTACTATCTAGCTCACAAAATCTCGAAATGTGCAAACATGCTTCTAGAACAATATGAAAATCATATGAGATACTAATATGCTTGAAAGAAAACTAAGAACATGTATAACTCTAAACATGCATACTCAAGCAATAATAAATCTCAATTTACTTTTCTTGGCTCAACTTGAAACTTTAGCTATTCTTTATCATTTGAAAACTTTCTTAAACTTTAGAAAACTTTGCTAAAGCATATACTTGAAAATAATAATCACTTGGATCCACTGAAGACGTAAGTACCATCTCATATGCGCGTTCCCTAAAAGGTTGGGGTAGCGAGCCACCAATCCTAATAGAGCAGACCTTGGTCTACCAGGGCCAAGACCTTGGAATTGGACACCTGGATTTCTTTAACGACGCCCTTGGACGCCGGGTACTGGCCTTAGAAAATAAAATAGCTTTTCTTTCTTTTCTTTCTTAACTGTAAATGCCTTGGCATTTTCTTGAGCACCTTGCGTGCTAAAATCCCTAAGTCTTGACTTTTGGGGATTTCTTAAGGCCTTGGCCTTTTCTTTTCTTATCTTTATCTTCTCTTTTCTTTTCTCATAGCTTTTCTTGGACCCTAAACTCACATAGGGTACTTAATCAAACATATATATGCATATAATGAACTAAGATCACATGCAAAAACTCAAACAAAAAGGAAATATCTCTTTTAAAAACTTTTAAGAGAAATTCTTGCGGAAAAACCGCCTCTTACTGCAGGTGAGCAGTACTTACATTGTTATCTTGGACTTACAACCAAGATTGACGTCTAGAGCTCGGGAGAAACTTGAGATCTCGGAGAATTCTTCACGCCTACGTGTTCCTCTCGTCGCGGGGATCCCGAATATAGGAATATCTCTTGGAGAAGAGCTTTGGCCGGCCCTCTAGGGCTTGGTGTGGTGTGCGCACAAGAGAGGAGAGGGAGAGGGGTCGGCGCAACTTGGGAGAGGGAGAGGGTTTGAGAGAAAAAAAAACTTCTCTCTTTAATCATCTATTTATACCTATGGGGCGGATCGACCTAACTACCCCTTAAATATACTTCTCTCCATC
Organism: Boesenbergia rotunda; assembly: GCA_024364735.1. Classification (NCBI taxonomy): domain Eukaryota; kingdom Viridiplantae; phylum Streptophyta; class Magnoliopsida; order Zingiberales; family Zingiberaceae; genus Boesenbergia; species Boesenbergia rotunda. The sequence goes on along the minus strand of JAGFNQ010001983.1, from coordinate 202,861 downwards.
CCTTGTTGTGCTTGATACCCTAGCCTGGCTGGTCGCGCGCTTGCCTTGTCTTGCGCTGGTCGCGGGTTCGAACCACCGGCTGCCCTTAAGTGGTTTTTGGTTTTTTTTTTTTTTACTTTCTTTTTTTTTCTTCCTTTTTAAAATACTAAACGAACTCGGAAAATTCCATAAAAATATTCTAAAAATCCCTAAAAATATCTAGAATATTTCTAAACCATTTTTAAATAATTATAAGGACTTTAAGAACTAAAAATGGAAATTTTGGGGCGTTACAACTATCGACATGGCACCCTATGAGGCTTTATATGGGCGGAGGTGTAGATCTCCTATCTGCTGGTACGAGGGTGGTGAGAGGCAAGAGTTAGGCCTACAGACAGATCTTATAAGATGACACCACCGTAGCCATACAGCAGATCCGCCAGAGAATAGAAATAGCTCAAAGCCGCCAGAAGAGCTATGCTGATACACAGCGTAGACCATTAGAGTTTGAAGTTGGGGATTCAGTATTCCTCAAAGTGGCTCCCATGAAGGGAGTAATACGTTTTGGGAAGAAGGGCAAGCTAAGTCCCAGATATGTAGGACCATACCCCATCACTAGAAGAGTTGGCAAAGTAGCTTATGAGCTAGAGCTACCTTAAGAGATGTCAGCTATCCACAATGTATTTCATGTCTCCATGCTGAAGATGTTGGGACCGGGTGCATGTTGACATGGATATGGGTTCGTAATTTAAAAAATAATTACGTGCATGTTGACATGGACCGGGTGCATGTTGACATGTTGACATGGACCGGGTGCATGTTGACATGGATATGGGTTCGTAAGAATTAGCATAAATAATTTCTCAAATTATTTTAACCACGTATCTAGCATGCAACCTTATGATGTGTGGACATGATCATATATTAAAATTTTTTGCAGAAAGTAAACTAATTTACTCAATACCTCGCGTAACTCGAAGTAAGGGACGAGATCTAACCGTAGCGTCCCTTGGAAGCTCCGCCTCTATTCGCGTCCACGCCGAGTTCTCTTCGGGCTGACTTCGCAAAGCTATGAGTTTCGTGCCGACAAGAACTACTAGATTCTCCAAAGGCACAACTAGAATATCAAGAGAGAGAGATGGAAACTAACCACCAAGTAACGGAATCAAGATTCCGAGGGAAGGAAGGAGGGAGTCGCGACCCGCTTCTTCTTCTTCTTCTTCTTCGACACCTTCTTGGTGGAGGTGGCTCACGACAACCCTAGGGGAGCCCTCTAGGGCCGGCGCCTACTAGAGGAGGGAGTGGGAGAGAAAGAGAGGAAGAGAGGCTAGGCAAGAATCCTTGATCTCTTGAATTAATCTCTAAGCCTTGCCTTGGTGCCTTTATATAGTAGTCTCTTTATTGCCAATTCTCCTTTTAACGGAATTAGTTTTCATAAGAAATTTATCATATAAATTTTTCTATAAATTATTCCGTTATGCCAAGTATTTATTATAACTTAATTTATAATAAAAACAACCATGTCTCCCCTATTATTATGGAATAAATTTACACAAGAAATTTATTATATAATTTTTTCTTATCATGGAAAAATCAATTCATAATTGATTTTATAAAATAAAATAAACCAATCTAAGGTTTATTTTAATTTCCATGAAAATAAATCTCTTTATATAAATTTCTTTATCCATAATTTTATAAATCAAATCATGCTTGATTTATTTTATAATTTAAACCAAACAATTTGGTTTCCCTTTTTATTTTGGCTGGCCAAACCAAAGAGGGTGGGGACCCTCTTTGGCCGGCCAAATCCATGCCGTTACCTTACGAATTAAACTCATTTAATTCGTCCAATAAACCTTCAAAAGACTTAGCCATTTTACGCTTCCGTTGCGTCTCTGATAAATTCAGATTCGACTTATTTCTCTTGATCGTAAAATCAAATTTTCAACTCGTTTTAAATCCCTCAGATTACTCGTAGTGCGTGTGACTAAATAGGCTTTCGATTTATGTTGGCCGTCTATAATCAACCAATTATAGAACGATCATGAGTGGCACCTAGTAGTACATCATGACCCCCAATTAATCTAAAGATCAACGGTTGACCTCAAATATAATTCTGAAACCCATCAGCAGCTATAATGAGTCGTGCCTCATTCCCTTCACCATCTTATACCCACTTGGTTCAGGACACGGTCTTTGTGTGTCAGTCCCCACTAGGCTGACTATGTCACACCTAGCCCAAGTAATGTCTTTCTCGTCCAACGGATTCTAGTTACTCTCATATTTCTGAGAGATTTATACTCTGAACATGTGATGCTCTGGCCAGAGGCTTCGAGTAACAATCCGACGATAGGCCTTGGGTATACATCTCCTCGCAAGGAGTGATGAATCCTTTGTAGGTTGTTCAAACATCTTCGGGCATTTCGGCTTATACCTAACCATCCTGGGTCCACACCTCCTTAGAGATGCTTGCTTAAGATGTCAAAGTATAAGCCTCCATTACCAAGATGACTTCAACACCGCAAGTCAAAGGAACATCGCACTTAAGCTGCAGTAAGAACTTCATTGACATATCTATATGTAGATTACCATATGAAGTTTTACAGCTAGTCACTCCAATGAACTAGTTCCCTTAACTAGCATTCATGTTTATCTCCGGACATCCCAATGTCACCAGCCAGTGAGAATCAGCTGATTAGTGAATAACCAATGCTAGTCTCAACAGAATTGATAGTGTCTGTATTTATCAATTCGTCGACTAAGGATAATTTCAATACTTCACAATGGCACATGTAGAGATAATCACTAGTTGTGAATTCATCACAAATTCTCTCATGCTGTGAATTGTATTGCGGACATTCAGTAAATGAGTTTAAGATCTCAATCAAATACATGAACATGTATACTCAAATAGTGAATATTCATTTATTAATGTAAATGATTACAATCATATGGCGATTGCCTTAGGACACTTCTCTCATATTACTAACAGAAGAAGCATATCTCAGATACCACCCAGGTAATAGAGCCACAGACGATACAAGTCCGCGAAGATCTCAGTTATGATAGTCGACCTATTCAGATAATAGACCGAGCAGTTAAGAAATTTCGGAACAAGGAGGTACCATTAGTGAAAGTCATATGGCAAAATCACATAGTAGAAGAGGCAACATGGGAACCAGAGGACAGTATGAGACAGAAATACCCAGAGTTGTTTTAAGTTCGGGGATGAACTTTTTAACACCCAAAAATTCTCAAACCTAATTTTAGAAATATCCTAGAATTAATTCTGAATTTATGGATATTTTTATAGAATTTTTTTCATGGATAAATAAGGAAAAATGAATAAAAATAGAATGCGCAGTAAAAAGAGTTAAGTGGGATTTGACCCCTAGACCTGTACAATGAGAGAAGAAGAGACTTACTAAGTGGGCTAGTCTGTTTTCTTTAAAATAAAAAGGAAAGAATAAATAAGGGCCGTTAGTTAAATTTTTTCATAAGTATAAAAGGGAAACTTAAGGGTTTTTAAGTTTATTCTTTCCCTCATCTTCTCACCGCCGACTCCTCCCTCTTGGGCGATTTTTCCTCACCCTCTCCCGAGCCTTTCCCTCTCCCTCACTCACGGCAAACCAAGGAGGGAGTCCAAGGGCTTGTGTTGGGCGGATTCAAGAAGGAGGACACGCTAAGGGATCGTCTCAAGGAGTAGTTTGTCGTTAAAACCTCTCTGAGCCTCCATGGATCTTCCCTCTCCCTAAGCCCTACGCATTAGAGTTGTAAGAACAAGCGCAGGATGTAAGTACCCCTCACCTGCAGTATAAGTAGCTTTGTTCCTATGCCTAAATGCCTTAGTTTTATCTAATTGCATGTTTATGTTCTTATGTGCAGATCTACTCTCTCTACCGACTTTAAGGGCACCACTAGATGGGATGGACGTGCTTCCCCCTTTTGTTTGGGGTTTAGACGCACCGTCGAGTGCTTAGGAAATGTCCTTAAAAGAAGAGGGGAGTTTTAGGCACGCAAGGTGCTCGAGAAAATGTTAAGAAGCTCTAATATGAGTTTTAGCATGTTATGAAATTAGCTACCCTTGCTTTATGTTTATGGACCCTAGTTCATCCATTGGGTGGGCTCCTAGATCGCCCCTAGGCTCTAGATCACCTAGTAGATGCAAGGTTAAAGAAATGAATATTTATGAAAGTATTTTACTTTTTATGGCATGTGCTTGGACTCTAGTTCGTCCATGGGTGGGCTCATAGTTGCCCCTACTCCCCTAGATCCCCTAGTAGTAGTACCCTAATGGGTTCGGGATTAGCTACCTCAGATCTATTTAGGGATGCACGCATTAGCAGCACATTACCGGGCCCACAGCAGCATGATTAATATTTTCACTTATTATATGTATAAGTTTTAAAAGTTCAAGAATAGCTTTAAGTGAAAATAGTTTTAAGATCATGCTTAGTTCAGTTAGATTCTATGAATGCTATGTGAATTTAGTTAGAAGAATATGATTTAGTTCATGTGCTTAGTATGATGAGTATGCCATGGTATTTGTTTAGATTATATGTTTCAGCAAGAATAAATGACAAGCATGATATATTTTTCGTACATGTGTTTTCAAAAGCATGAGTTTCGAGATATGCATTGTTTTATGAGTAGGATGGTACTTACTAAGCTTTATGCTTATTGTTTCATTTTTCCTTATACTGCAGATAAGGGCAAAGGAAAACTGGAGTAGCGGAAGCGGCAGGGATGATGGGGAGTGTGTGATGGTGGAACTTGGAATGAAAAGAACCTTGGGAACTTGCCTTATGAGGATGCACGATTAAGATTGTTAAATAACTAGTTCTTTGTCATGTTTATGATTTTCCACATTTTAAGTACCTTTGTTAGGTTGATAACATCACTCTTGATATGAGTCTTGCGAGAATTCTAGTATGAGATTATGTATCATGAGTTAATACCATGCAGTCATGTCATGCCTAGTTTCTACATGTGATATGTTGAGTGATACATTTCAAGTGCATGTTAACTAGTAGTAAAATGCATGATCTAAAGCTATAGAACCATTTTCTGATATTATAGTGCTACTATTGATGCATCTAGATAGGAACAATGCTTAGCTTTAGTAACAAGTTGATACAAAGTTCTTGTTTTTAATTTCATGCTTAGAAATGGTTGAAGTATGATTTAATGTCATGAATACATGTAGAATATGACCTAGAATCATTGTATACCTGTTAGTAAGCTTAAATATGAGTTTGTGGGGTTTTTGGTACGAAGTGGGTTGACTTGGGCACGTTTCTGGAATATGAATTTTCATATTTCAGAACTGCCAGTCGGCTGCGACAGCTATTAGTCGACTGGGACCAGTAGCAAAATCCTACAGAAGACTTCGTCGTCTCGGGCAGTCGACTGGTGCCAGTTTACAATAGATTGTGATGTAGAGCTGTTGGTTAGTGCTTCAGTCATGCAATGCTGAGGTTGGGGGATCAAATCTTGCCAAGCTAATAAAATTAAAGTTGTTTTTTATTTTGGCTGGTTAGTACTTCCAACATGATTATGATTTACCGCAGCATGCTTAAGTTATGAATTGTTAGTTCAATATATAGCAAAATTTTTAAAATTCTCCCAGTTAGTTTAGCATTAAAAGAAAATAATGATCAGTAATCAGTCAGCCAGTTAGTAGCGATCCGCCTTAAAGCTTAGTATCAGAAGGTGGGTCGTTACAATAACGCCGCTAAACATGTTTCAACAACTAATGAAAAAGATATACCTCCATTGTTCTCCATTCGGCGAGGACAGTCCACCTTCCAATGTCTAGCCTGCTTGCATGTGAAGCACTTGCCTTTTGGCTTCTTCACTCCACCTTGTGGTCCTTGAGATCCAGCCGCTCTCTTTGTCGATCCAACTTGTTTCTTCTTCTTCTTTCCGCCTTTCGGCTTAGAAGCAGAAACGTTTTCAACAACATAAGCTTGAGCTCTTTGACGAAACAACCCTTCTACTGCCTGGAGTTCTGCCAGATGTTCTGCCAATGAATACATCCTTTTGTTCATGTTGTAGTTCAGGCAGAACTGCTTAAAACTCTTGGGTAGTGTTTGGAGAATGATATCGGCATGAGTTTCCCTATCGATTTCAGCTCCAAGGACATCCATTACATTTAAATGAGCCATCATCTTGAGGGCATGATCCCTCATGGGTGCCCCCTCAGCCATGGTTGTTGTCATCAAGTTTCTCATGGCCTCTTGCCTGGCAGGCCGATTCTAGTGTCCGAAGAGTTCCTTAAGATTGAACATCATGCCATAGGCAGTAGTGAAGGCCTAATGTTGATGTTGCAGCACATTTGACATGGAAGCCAAAATGTAACACCGTGCCATCTTATCTGCCTTTACCCACTTCCTATAACTTTCTTTCTTCTCTTCACTAGAATCATCACTGGGCCTATCAGGATAGATCTCAAAAGGTATAAATTTGTACTTCTTACCAGTCAAGACAATATCCAGATTTCATTTCCAATCAATGTAGTTCAGACTAGTATGTTTATTTTCTTTTAAAAACACAGTAAGAGGATTGAAAGCCATAATGAAATCCTGAGAATCACATTGGTCAAAACATTAGAATTTAAAATAATATTGATTCCTCAAACAATAAAATTTTAAATTCACCAACACCTTAAACACCGTGAATTCTGTATGCCACGATAGTGTGGACGTATACTAATTCAAACATTTGTAAGAGGAGGTTTTACTCTTTAATTTTATTATCTTGTCAACCTTACTTTTTGACAAATAAAATTAATAGTTGGTTTATCTTTCGCCATACAAATAATAGCAGTGACTCCGATGGGGAGGATATTATTAATTACATCTAAGTGTACATCATTACTTGATACTAAGTACATTATCTAGGATTTGTACCTTCAAATGGAGAAGATCACATGCTCCTAAATAATTTCTTAAAATCATCCATAAGGAAGTCTTATCTATTGATCCGCAAAACAAACTCATCCGATGTGGAGGAAGGCACTCAGAGCCAACGTGCAAGTTTGAATGCTTCACTTCCAAACTAGTAATGGAGGTCACGAGGCTCAAAGATTCCCTCTCCCACTTAGTTATTTAAAACGAGGAATTTTCAAGCATGCAATCACAACAAGCATATCAAACAACACAGCAATAAATATGAAAATACCAATATATTTTAGTTGTAAATCACAAAAAAACTGTGAAATAGGAGGTAGGGCGATGGATACCTTCTGAGTGTGTGACACTGTTGAGGAGGGAGGTGTAGGACATTGCTAAGCCAAGTCCTACTGCGTGGAAGGGCACAGTTTTGAAGGGGGGACCGGTGACATGGAAGGGCATGAGAAAACTTGGAAGCGGCGATGAAGGCGAGCTGCGAAGGCGAGCGACAGAGGGTGATGCGGCGATGAAGGTGAGCGATGAAGGCGAGCGGCAGAGGGTGATGCATCGATGAAGGTGAGCGGCGAAGGCGAGCGCCAGAGGGTGATGCGGCGAAGGCGAGCGGCCGAGAAAGGGTCCAGCAATGAAGGCGAGCGGTAAGCAGCAGAGGGTGATGCGGTGAGTTAGGGCATGAGAAAATTGGAATCGGGTTCGAGGAGGAATAAAAACGAGATGCGCGAGATAGGGCACGACGAAACGCCGCATTTTCCCATTTTCTACCGCATTTTCTGTTTTCCTCAAAAAATGACATTTTGGCATTTTCTATTTTTTTAGAAAATGACATCTCCTTTTCCAGAAAATAAAGTTAGAAAATACCAACCAAACAACATTTACTAAAAAAATAAGAAAATGAAAATAGAAAATATCCAAACCTAACACCCCCTAAAATTTTCAACTATTATGGCTTTTGTAGGTTCCGCTGTTCTCCAATACGCCTCTAGTCGATCATGCAATCTTGCTTCCTTCTTAGCCATGCCTCCGGTATCAAATAACGCCACGCAAGCAAGGATATAAGGCGTAACAAAATTTAATTTACATCCATCGATCTTATACTCCACGAAGGAGTTTTCATAAAATCTAGATCGAACAGCAAATTAAAACTAGACGGCTAACATTGCCGTATTTAATTACAATTAAATAAAATTAATCTCGTCAACCCCGAGGGTTCAAATAAACAATCATACACAATCACATATAACACACAACTATAATAGTTGGAACTAATGCATGCAACTACAAAGTTAGCCTGTTGCATATCCTACTATTATCTGGCCTAAATTATATATGAATAGTATGAAAATAACCAAATCCAAAACACACAGGGTTGGAAAAATTTGCTCTGATACCAATTGATGGCATTAGGATTCCACCCCGTTTCCTCGGATTGAATTCTATGGACAGAATTCATCAGCACAGGGACAAAAAGCTTCCCGAACGACCTTCGATCATCGGTTCTTGTGTTTGGTTCGGGATCCAGGAAGAATACGAATACAACTACAGCTGAATAGAAAATAGATACTAGATATACCTCTCAATCTTCTATTATATTCTTATCCTTTTCTTGAATGTCGTGTGGGCGGCGATATTCCAAGAATCGTAGTCGACGTTCACCCTTCTTCTTCTTCCTTTCTTTTGTTGCATGACCTAGCCGCCTCAAGGTGGATGCGCCGCACGCCCTAGTCGTCGCACAACCTAGCCGCCTCAAGCCCTAGCTGCACGCCCAAACTAAAGGAGAATAGGGTTTCTCAAAAAATCACTTTCAATAGACAGCTTAAGAGGGTTTATATAGGTTACAATAGGGACCAAAAGGAGGAGTCAGTTATGGCCTCCTAATGGATTTTTAAGTTTCCTATTTTCAACCCGTAAACCAACTTAAATCCGTTAATAATAACCCCATCTACTAAAGGGTTATTATTGAACTACCACACCGACCCCATATTAAATATTGGCTCCTTCCTATTATGAGTATATTATCTCCCAGTGTTTAAAATATCGTATGTCCATTAATTAATTGAATTACTTACAATTCAATTAATTAACATATAACTCTAAGAATAGTACCACTCAACTTTATTATCATGTTGGACCATGTCCACCAGCAGGGTTTACGTGATAATCCTTATGAGCTCCTCAAGGGGACATCATCAACCTAAATAATTAGGACACAATTTCCTTCTATAATCAATGTCACACCATATGAATAATATTATTTCCCAATTTATCGATCTTATTGATTTAATGAATAAATCTCACCCATTGGTAAATTAAAAAAATAAATACTAAGTATATGAGCCCGTTATTATATCGGGATTAAGAACATATACATCCATAATAAACAGAGGTCTTGTTCAATTATATAGTTAGTATAAATCAAACAACCTCAAAATAGTCCTGCTCAATACACACAAAGTGCACTAATTCTATAATCAAGATAGACTAATACCAAATTACAATACAACCATTCCAATGGTTTGTCCAAATCCATCTTGGCTGTGAGCTACTACTTATACTTTACAAGGAACCGATAACATGACCTCTGTGTGACACCACACACCATGTTATCTACAATGTGAAGTAATGGACAACTGCATATATATAACAAATATAAAAATGCATCCACATGACCAATGTGATTCTTATTCTAAAATAAATGTTCATACGAAAGCTACGGTTATAGTATACATCCTAACAAGCGGAGTCCAAAAAGGTCAACTTAGAGGCTAACCTTAAAGACCCGAGGCGGCATACTTGTGATTGAGGGTGCCTAGGGTGCAAAGATTGGATCTGCCATGGAAAGGTGCGAGGGCTCCCTACTTTGGAACTAAGGTGCCCTCAGTTGGATTTAGGGTGTGATGAGAGTTGGAATGATACCTTTTTATACTACTAATAATGCTCATTTATTTGCTTTTCATTGCTCTATTATATATTGTTGCACCCTATTTTGTATGACTTTGCTACTATTCCTTATCTTTGTTTGGAGAACTACTATTTGTTGGTTTTCATTGATAGGATGGGTTTTTAGAGAGAAATGGAGCAAGTTTAGATGAAAAGTTAGCAAGGCATGGTCGTATGCCAAGGAGGCACACCCATGAAAAGGACTACACAGCGGACTGATCTTGAAACGACCATAACTTCTTGCTCAATTGGTGTTTTGGCTATTCTTTATATCAAATCGAAGAGAATTTCAACATCTACAACTTTATTTCAAACCTCAGCCTGAGAAAACAAGATCTAGCCATGCCAAAAAGAGCTAGACGACCGTGCCTCTCCTAGACACAGCCGTGTGAAGTGACACACCCAGACTACACTTCAAACCGATTAATTAATGGTCATAACTTTTTATTCGGTTGGAGTTTTGGGATGTTCTTTATTATCAAATTGAAGAGGACTTGAAGATCTACAATATTGATGAAGATGCCAACCCAAGATAAATAGGTCCTAGGGGACATGGGGTTGTGCAATTGAGCACGACCGTGCCTCCGACCAGATTGCACACCAAGAGAAAAACTTCTTGCTCATTTAGAATCTCGGGATGCTATATACATGAAAGTTGAAGAGGACATTAATATCTCATCTTTGATGAAGACACCAACTCAAGAAAATGGCATATTATGGTCTAAAAAAGGCTCGCATGGTTGTACCTCTCTTGGGAACGACCGTGTCACAAGGCCATGGCTTAGTTTTTAGGCATGGTCGTGCTACCTCCCATGGCAAGGTTATGCCAAATCACATGGCCTGTGTTGGGGGCATGCAACCCCCCATGGCAAGGTCATGCCAAATGACATGACCCATGTTGTTTTAGTCTAATGCTACATAAGGGGGGTGTGCCACCCCACATGGCCTATGTTAGGGGTGTGCCACCCTAGCTGCAGGGCACATGGGGTAGTCGTGCCTCCCCACATTGGCCATGCTAACCCCCGTAGGAAATTCTATAAAGATGGGGTTTCTCCCATTTTCTCACATCTTTGACTTTGAGGGCTACGTCACTTGGCTTGGAGAAGGGTTTTCCCCTCTAGGGGAAACCATAAAGCCTTCATCCTCGATGATATGTCCACCTCTGGCAGAAGGAGGCGCTTCAAAAGACCGATGTGTAGGATCGGTACCGTTGTAGAGGGGGAGAGGGGCGATGAATATCGACTCTCGTGAACTTTTGCCGTTTCGTCATTCGTTCATCTTTCTTATCAGAGATGTTAGTAGTACACAGCGGATATTAAAGTAAATAAAAACAAGACAAAGGTGACACATGGGATTTATTTACTTGGTTTTCAACCCCCTAGAGTCAGTACGTCCAAGGGCCTATGTACTCGACGTGAATCCACTAATGGTCTCCTTTTTGAAATTTTCGGAGGTGGAGAAAACCCATCTTACATTTCAAGATTACAAGCACAACTAAATGAAATTTAAGTATAACTTGTAATAATAAAAGTAAACCAAAAAGAAAGAAGATCCTGACCAATCCGGAAGTCTAAAGTGCAATGCACCTCCTCTAGAGCCTCCTTGGTCATAGAACTTCACCATAGCACTTTTGCTTCATAGTGACTGAGTAGTAGGATGAAAGAATTGATGATTTGAATGCACTGCTCAATTTTATATATGAGTCACTCGGGCGCTAGTGTAACATTCTCTGGTGTCCCCATGTTGATGCTTATTTTATCTGGTTTATTGAGGCTTATCACTATGGATAAACCCTGTGGACTTGGTCCTAGGTGCCCGGGAGCAATGGGGGAGCTTGGAACATATGTTAGGATGTATACTATAAGCCTAGCTTTTGTATGAACATCAATTTTGGAATAAGAATCATAATGGTCATGTGTTTGCATTTTATATTTGTTATATGTATGCAATTGTCTGTTACTTTACATTATAGATAACATGGTGTGTGGTGTCACACAAAAGATCATGTTATCAGCTTCTTGTAATGTATAAGTAGTGACTCACAATCGAGATGGATTTGGATAAACCATTGGAATGGTTGTCATGTAATTAGGTATTAGTCTATCTTGACTATAGAATTACACTAGTACATTTTGTGTGTATTGAGCAGGATTGATTTGAGGTTGTTCGATTTATACTGGCTATATAATCGAACAAGACATCAGATTATTATGGATGTACATGCTCATAATTCCGATATAATAACGGGCACATATACTTAATATTTATTTCTTTAATTTACCAATGGGCGAGATTTATTCATTAAATCAATAGGCCCATAAATTGGAAAATATTATTATTTACATGGTGTGTCATTGATTATAGAAGGAAACTGTGACCTAATTATTTTAGGATGATGATGTCCCCTTGAGGAGTTCATAATGATTATCATGTAAATCCTGCAGGTGGACTTGGTCCGACATGATGATAAGGTTGAGGGGTACTACTCATGGAGTTAGATATTAATTAATTAAATTCTTAATGGACATGCAATATCTTAATCACGGGGAGATAATGTACACATAATAAGTTGGAGCTCATATATTAATATAAGGTTGGTGCGGTAGTTCAATAATAACCCATTAGTGGAGCGGGTTATTATTAACGGGCTGGGTTGAGGATCCGTTAGGAGACCAAAACCAACTTCTTCTCATGGTCCTTATTGTAACATATATAGAGTCTCATAAGCCATGAAACCAAGACCCTTGACTTAACCCAAGCTTCTCTTCTTTTCTCTTGTTCCCTCTCTCTCCTTTGGTGGTGTTCGGTGCCACAAGCAAGAAGGGAGCAAGGAGGGTGTTCGGCTAGGGTTGGGAGAAGGGAGAGAGTTCTTCCTTCTTTCTCTTCTTCTCCTTCTTCTCTTCTCTACTTAGGGTCGGCACAAGGAAGGAGATTTCTTCTCCTTTAGGGCCGGCGCAAGCAAGGAAGGAGACCTTTTCTCCTTTGGCCGAAATAAGAAAGAAAGAGGAGGAAGGTCTTGGTGGCTTTGTTTCTTGGAAGATTGTCACCCACACGACATCCAAGAAATGGATGGGAATACAATAGAAGATCAAGAGGTAAAACAAGAGCTATAATCTTGTACTTGTTTCATTCTAGTATTAATTATTGTTTATATCTTGAACCCCGAATTGAACACAAAACTGGCGATCCATAATTCGTCATCTATTCCACAGCTAATCAAGTTAGATTGTTTGAACAACAAGTTTGTTCAAGTGATCACTCAATCGAATAGCACGATGATGAAGTAGGTCATTCGGAAAATTTTCTTTCCATCCGGATTAGTTTTAATCAATAGGATTTTAATCTAGGGATATAGAGAGGACCATAACCGAAATTACCATCAATTGGTATCAGAGCTATGGTTTCCGGTTTTGTGTGTTTTGGATTCGGTTACATTCATATTTTTCATCTATAATATGCTGGATAATAGAAGGATGTGCAATTGGCTAACTTTTTGGTTGCAGACATATGATCCAACTATTATGGCTATGTGGTTGTGTATGATTGTGTGTGTGATTGTATTTATTTGAATTCTTGGGGTTGCCGAGGCATTTGTATTTAATTGTAATTAAATACGACAATGTTTAGCCGCTTAGTTTTAATTTATTTCGATCTAGTTTTTTTTGTACACTCCTTTGTGGAGTATAGGATTGATGGATGTAAATTAAAGTTAAATTGTTTTCTCGGCTTAGTTCCCTACTTGTACAGCTAAAGGATGAGGAGAAGATGAGGTGGCAACACGACTGGAGGCGTATTGGAGAACAAAAGCCATAATAGTTAAAAATTTAGATTTTCATATTTATTGCTTGTTGTTTAATATGCTTGTTGTGCATGCTTGTGAAAATTTCTTGGTTTTAACAAATAACTAAGTGGGTGAGGGAATCTTTGAGTCCCGTGGCCTCCATTACTAATTTGATAAGTGATGCATACAAACTTGCGCGTTGCCTCTGAGTGCCTTCCTCCACATTGGATGAGTTTGTTTTGCGGATCACTAGATCAAATATGATTTTAGAAAATTATTTGGGAGTGTGTGATCTTCCCCATCGGAAGCGATATAATCCTAGATAATTGACTTAGTATTGTATAATGGTGTACATTTAGATGCAATTAATAGTATCCTCCCCATCGGAGTCACTGCTATTATTTATATGACCGAAGATAAACTAACTATTAATTTTATTTGTCAAAAAGTATGGTTGACGAGATAATAAATTAATGGGTAAAACCTCCTCTTACAAATGTTCGAATTAGTAAACGTCCACACTATCGTGGCATACGAAATTCACAGTGTTTTGAGGTGTTGGTGATTTTAAAATTTTATTATTTGAGGAATCAATATTATTTTAAAATCTTATATTTTGACCATTGTGATTCTCAGGATTTTTCAAATTGGCTATCAATCCCCTTGTTGTGATTTTAAAAGAAAACAAATTTACTGGTCCTAACTATATTAATTGGAAAAGGAACTTGGATATTGTCTTGACTGCTGAGGAGTACAAATTTTTACCTTTTGAGATATGTCCTGCTAAGCCTAGAGATGATTCTAGTGAAGAGGAGAAAGAGAGTTATAGGAAATGGGTAAAGGCAGATGAGATGGCGCGGTGTTTCATTTTGGCTTCCATGTCAAATGTACTACAACATCAGCATCAGGCCTTCGCTACTGCCTATGACATGATGCTCAGTCTCAAGGAACTCTTCGGACTCCAGAATCAGGCTGCTAGGCAAGAGGCTATGAGGAACTTGATGACGGCCACCATGGCTGAGGGAACACCCATGAGGGATCATGTTCTTAAGATGATGGCTCATTTAAATGAGATGGAAGTCCTTGGAGCTGAAATCGTTGGGGAAACCCAGGTCGATATCATTCTTCAGATGCTACCGAAGAGTTTCGAGCAGTTTCGCCTGAACTACAATATAAACAAAAGGATGTATTCGTTGGCAGAACTTCTGACAAAACTCCAGGCAGCAGAGGGGATATTTCATCAAAGTGCTCAAGCTTATATTGCTAAAAATGTTTCTGCTTCTATGCTAAAAGGCGGAAAGAAGAAATAGAAATAAGCTGGTTCGGCAAAGAAAGCGGCTGGATCTCAAGGTGTGAAGAAGCTGAAAGGCAAGTGCTTCACATGCAAGCAGACTGGACATTAGAAGGCGGACTACCCCCATCGAAAGGAGAAAAATCAAGGTATATCTTTATCATTAGTTGTTGAAACATGTTTAGCGGTGTTATCTACTGGTACCTGGTGTGTAGATACGGGAGCCACTGATCATGTCTGCAATTCATTGCAGGGGTTCCAGGAAACCAGACAACTACATGAGGGTGAGATTACTGTGTACATGGGCAATACTATGGAGGTGGCGGCTATTGCAGTGGGAGATGTTTCTCTTTTGCTAAGAATAAATTTTTTATTTTGAGAAATTGTCTTTACGTTCCTTGTTTTAGAAAGAATTTAATTTCAGTTCTAAATTGTTTATAGATGGATATTCTGTTTCTTTTAATGACAAAGTTGTTATCAAAAGGAATAGGGAGATTATCTGTTCTGGTGCATTGGTTGATAATTTGTATACTCTTAATCCAATAACTCTCATGATGCAAATAGAAATTAATAACACATTGTCTAATTCTAATAAGAGGAAAGAACCTTCGAAAATGAACCAAACATATCTTTGACGTCTAAGGTTGGGTCATATTAACTTGAGTAGAATTCAAATGTTGATAGCCAATGTACCTTTGAGTTCATTGGTGTTGGAAGATTTCCCAACCTGTGAATCTTTCTTGGAAGGAAAAATGACTAAGAGGCCTTTTAAGGCCAAGGGGTATAGAGCCAAAGAAATGTTGGAATTGGTTTATTCTAATTTGTGCGGTCCTATGTCTATCCTAGCAAGAGGTGGTTTCGAATATTTCGTCTCATTTATAGACGACTATTCGAGATATGGATACATTTACCTGATGCACCGCAAGTCTGAGTGCTTTGACAAGTTCAATGAATATAAGGCTGATGTGGAGAAACGTCATGGTAAAAGTATCAAGACACTACGGTCTGATCGTGGTGGTGAGTACCTCTTGGGAGAGTTTAGGAGATACTTATCAGAGGCTGGGATTCAATCCCAATTGTCTGCGCCTGGTACACCCCAACAGAACGGTGTGGCAGAGTTATGGAATATGACTATTATGGAAATAGTTAGATCGATGATGAGTTATTCTGAATTACTGAATTCGTTCTGGGCTATGCTTTGGAGACAACAATGTATATTCTGAACTTGGTACCTTCTAAATCAATACCCTCTACTCCCACAGAATTGTGGAATGGGCGTAAGCCTAGTCTGAGACATGTTCAGATTTGGAGTAGTCCAGCTCATGTGCTGAAGGAAGACGCTGATAAGTTGGAATCTCGTACAGAAGTTCACTTGTTCGTAGGCTATCCTAGAGGAACGAAAGGTAGTTTGTTTTATAGTCCTAAAGATCAGAAGGTCATCGTTAGCACGAATGCCTGATTTTTAGAGGAGGACTATGTTGTGGGATTGGATTGAATCGATATAGGGGGGGTGAATATCGATCGACAACTTTTTCGGAAAACGTAAGAGTAATTGCGCAGCGGAAAGTAAAACACAGCAATGTTAACACGTTTATTTTAGTAGGTTCGGAGTCGCGGTCGACTCCTACTCCAAGGCCCACTGTCCTTGATCGTTTATGACGGGCAATCCTATATTGCGTAAAATTTTACAACTGAAGTTCGAATATAGAAAAAAGAAAATACAACAGTAAAATAATTTTATACCGACGACCGGAGAGGTTGGAAATTCGGAGCTGCGGGTCATCGTTGGTGCTTGAATCTTGAGCACGGAGCTTGTCGGAATGGAGTGCTTGAATGAATGCGTAGAAAGCAATTGTTGTAGAAGCCAAGGGGGTAAACCCCTTTATATAGTCGTAGCTGGGGCGCCTGTGTTGAAGGGGGTGCCTGACACATGGCCCTCTCTGTGCAAACCTCAATCCGTAGACTTGGCCAGTACTTATCCCTTCATCTGGGGCGCCTGAGCTAACTGGGGTGCCTGTGTTAACACAGGTGCCTCATATGCAGTCTTGAGATTTGCTTCGCAGTTGTTCTGGAATTTACGCTTTGTCTGGGGCGCCTGTCTCAACACAAGCGCCTAGCCCAAGTAGGGCGCTTGACTCCATTGAGGCGCCTGGGAGCAGAAACCTTCATCCCATCGTTCCTGCAACCAGGGTTAGTTCCAAAACACAAGAAACATATAAATGATATAAAATTAAGCATGATTTATAGCCTGAGCTGTCTTGGTTCTGACTTTGGACTTCCCAAATGGAACCCTAGGTCGAACCGACGCCTAATGTTCCCTCCACGGGGAACGCGTCCTCACCTACTCCTCTCAAGAGATTTTTACCTGTTTGCCAATCGGCTCCTCCGGTTGGACTTTTGCCCAATCCCCCGGATCAGGTCTTCGTGCCCAGTCCACGACCAGGACTTAGTGCCCAGCTTTACCCACCATGTCTTCACTGCCCAGCCCTCGGCCATGACTTATTGCCCAACTTTACTCAGCAGGTCTTCGGTGCCCAGTCCACAACCAGGACTTATTGCCCAACCATATGTCAGGACTTAGTTGTCCAACCCGCGGCCAGGACTTAGTGCCCAATTCTTAGAACCAGGACTTCGTACCTAGTGAACCTAGGACTTTACCTGCACACTTGATTAGCCTTGTTAGATCACAACAAAACCTTAACTTCTGAACCCTTTGCCATTATCAAAACTCAAGTTTGACTTTGGTGCTTTCAGCACCAACATATGAAATGAACCACAAGCCCATGAGTAAGATTGTTCTAGAGGAAATGAGAGGGGAAGTGTAACGCCTGCCCTTATATCTACTCTCGGGGCGGGGTTACGTACAATCAAACATATAAATTTTACATAACATAAGAAAACAAAAGTGCAAGGACTAAGTACTGAACATGCTTGTTTAAAACAATCAAGTGATATTTACAAGTCTAAGTATACTAGTCAGTACATGCCAATCAGATATCATGCTGGAATGATTAGAACATGGTAGGTGCATAGCAAGTTTAGTAATACATATCAAGTGCTAAGCATACTAGAACATCATTTGAAATATCTTAATAAAGAGTTATCCTATAACATGATAGGTTCACAAGTAGTTCTACTCACAACATAATCAAGTATAAGTGAAATCCCAGTGTAATCACTAACATTCAAGAGTACCAACTCTAATTACTAACATTCATTATCAAGGAAACATCAATCATAAGCATAGTAAAGTAGATATAAGAATCTTTCTTTCCCGAGCCACCACCCCACACATCTTCAGCCCTCCTACCTCTTCCTTTAGTTTAAGTGTCCCTTACTTTTATCTGCAGCATAAGACAACACATAAACTAGTAAGCACAAACGCTTAGTAAGGATCCTGTCCTACTCGCAAAATCCATACGAAAGAATACAACATGTACACATAATGAATCATAAGCATGAGTTTATCATAGCATACTAACATCAAAGTTTCTAAGCAAGCAGTATAAAGTATCTTAAGCATACCCTTCACATATAATAAATTTTTTCAAAACAATTCCATAAAGGTATTACTTAAAAATACTTCAACATCATATAGGGCCCAGTTGTGTACCACATCAAGCGCGTTCCCTAATGAATTGGGGTAGCGAGCCACCAACCAATTAGAGCTGGACCCTTCCGTCCTACCGGAGCCATGACCTTCAGTTAACATGTACCCCGAATTTGTTTAACGACCCCCTTCCGAGTCGGGTACACAACTTTCAAAGTAAAATACTTATCATGCTTTTACATATATGCTAAGGAGTACTCCAAATCCACTCTCAAGGGACACACCACTCTTCAAGGGTGCTCATGATCCCATAGGGACACACCACACAACATGAGGGGTGCTCTTGATCCCATAGGGACACACCACACAACATGAGGGGTGCTCTTGATCCCATTCTTAGTGGAGTATCCTTTCAAGCATTTTATCATACACATCACATGCAATTCATAAGGGTGCCCCATGGGCTATAAGACATGCTCATACATACATCATATTTCAACCACTTAAACATACTTTATATATGACAAGATTGGTCACATAAATCATATTCATATCTTATGAAGTGGTAGCATGTTTCATGGTTTAATTTAATTCTTCTCAACCCTAAACCTAGGGTTTGACTGAAAGTCATAGGGTAGGGGTAGGTTAGATTTTTGACATCAAACATCCCATACAAGCATCACATATATATACCTCATGTATCATACTAAGCATAGCATTCATCATGGGATAATCAACCTTCACAACCCTAATGTTTCATGCCTTGACCGAAAGTTATATGCTAGGGCAAGTTGAGTTTTCCAATCAAGCATTCCATTTAAACATCACATGCATATACATATCATCTTACTAAACATAACCATATCTCATAGGGTAGTTTAACCTTCACAAACTCTAATACTTTCATGTTGGCCGAATGGTGTAGGGTAAGGGAGTTAGGGTTTTTGAAATTAAACTTTCTCACAAATATTTACACAAACACCTCACATACATATCATGCAACATATTAAGCCAAGAATACATCATAGGATAATCATGCCCCTAAACCCTAATTCTTCTAGGGTTGGCCGAAAGTGTAGGGTAGGGGAAATTAGGGTTTTTGAAATCAAACATTCACACAAACATTTACACAAACATCTTGTCTACACTACTAAGCATGGATACATCATAGGAAGTCATACAACCCTAAACCCTAGTTTTTCCATCCTTGGCCGAAACCTTGTAGGGTGTTCAACCCTAATTTTTGTCATCACAACATGTAGGAGAAACAACATATAAGTATATCCTAAGTCCCAAGGGGTCTCCTCATGCATCAAGGAGTAGCCAAAGCTTCCCCCTTGGGGGTGGCTGAAACCTACACAAGGGATACTCCCTTTTTTTTCGAAAACAAGAAGAAGAAGAGATCATGCACAACAATTACACTACAGGCGAGGGGATACTTACATCCTTTCGCATGAATTTCACCTTCTCTAAATCTTTAGGGTACCCTTGGTTGAAGGAGGGGTGAGAGTTCTCCTTGTTAGAACTTCTCTAGAACTCTTGGCCCTAGTAGAGGGCAACATCCTTGGATGGGTCTTCATCCTTCCAATTCCCTAGGGTTAGAACCCTAGGGTGTATTTTCGAAAATTGAAAAGGGAGAAGAGGCTCTAGGGTTCGGTGGGGAGAGTGGGGAAGAAGAAGAATCAAAGTTCTTTCCCCCCTCTTCCTCTCTTATTTATACTATTCTCATGAAGGGACATGTCTCTTCACCTTCCTAGCTTTAATTAGGGCGTTCCTTATTCTCTCAACATGAAACACCCTTGGTGCATTGGATAAGACACGGTTAGTGCAACTAGGAGGTTCAAGGTTCGATCCTTGCTTCCTCCTTTCTACACTTTCTTTTTATCACATTTTGCACTAATCCACATCAAAGCCCATTAAGCCAAGCCCATCATGACATTTCATAATAATGTTCCATGAATTCATAACATTACCTATGGGGAAAAATTAGGGTGTTACAGGAAGTTCCTACTTCAGTACCAACAGTACAGGATGATATACCACAAGTGACTGCACCGCGTGTCACAAATGATACACAGGTAGTACCTCATTGTAGTGGGAGAGTTGTTAGGTAACCTGACAGATTCATATTTTTGGATGAGTCTTCAGACTTAGATCCTGGTGAACATGAACCTGATCATTGGACATATGATGAAACACTCCAAGATAAAGATGCGGGACCTTGGCAAAAGATGAAGAAATCTGAAATAGAATCTATGGATTCTAATTAAGTCTGGGAGCTTGTATAACCACCGGATGGTGTAAAAGCCATTGAAGAAAGAGAGGATTAGACGGAAAGGTGGAAACCTTTAAAACAAGGCTTGTTGCGAAAGGGTATACTCAGAAAGACAGGATCGATTATGAGGAAACTTTTTCGCCGGTAGCCATGCTTAAGTCTATCCGGATTCTCTTGTCTATTGCTGCTTATATTGATAATGAGGTTTGGCAAATGGATGTCAAGACAACTTTCCTTAATGGAAGTCTTGAAGAAAACATCTATATGAAGCAACCAGAGGGATTCATTGCAAAGGGCAAAGAGCATCTTGTGTGCAAGCTTAATCGGTCCATTTATGGATTGAAATAAGCTTCAAGATCCTCGAATATCCAGTTTGATGAGTTAATCCAGTCTTATGGATTCATACAAAGTCTGGATGAGTTTTGTGTATACAAGAGGAGTGACGGAAACGTAGTGGTATTTCTTGTACTATATGTAGATGACATTTTGCTCATTGACAACAATGCCAAAGTGTTGTCAGACGTAAGGGTATGGTTGTCCAAACAGTTTAATATGAAGGACTTGGGATAAGCTGGACACATCCTTTGGATTAAAGTTATAAATGATCGCATGAAAAGGATGTTGTGCTTATCTCAAGCTTCGCATATTGACACTATCCTAGCTCGTTTTAGCATGCAAAACTCCATGAAAGATTTTCTACCTTTTCGGCATGGATTACCTTTATCTAAAGAGATGTGTCCTAAAACATCAAAGGAGATGAAGGCAGTACATTATGCTTTGACTATGGGGAGTCTAATGTATGCTATGTTATGTACGATACCGGATATCTGCTATGACGTGGGCATGGTTAGTAAATATCAAAGTAATCCAGGACAAGGGCATTGGACTACGGAAAAGCATATATTAAAGTACCTGAAAAGGACTAGACATTATATGCTAGTTTACCAGGCAGATCATTTGCTCCCGGTGGGTTACACGGATTCTGATTTCCAATCAGATAGGGATAACAGTAAGTCTATCTTAGGTTATGTGCTTACTTTGGGAGGTGGAGCCATAGTATGTAAGAGTATCAAGCAGAAATGCATTGTGGACTACATCATGGAAGCTGAGTATATAGCGGCCTCTAAGGCAACCAAAGAAGCTGCATGACTCAGGAACATCTTGATGGACTTAGAGGTGTTTCCTGGTTTGCCCAAAGCTATCACAATTTATCGTGATAATAGTGGTGCAGTAGCAAACTCGAAGGAACCACGAGCCCATAAGGCATGTAAACACATTGAGCGCAAGTACCACCTGATATAAGACATCGTAAAGCGAGGAGAAGTTGTTGTCGCCATGATTGCATCAACAAATAACCTAGTAGATGCTTTCACTAAGGCCCTTCCAGTGAAACTTATGATAGGCATGTTGAGGGGATGTGAATCAGATGCATGGCAGTTTGATGGCAGCATAGTCTTTTAGTATAAGTGGGAGATTGTTAGAATATATACTATAAGCCTAGTTTTTGTATGATCATCTATTTTGGAATAAGAATCATAATAGTCATGTGTATGCATTTTATATTTGTTATATGTATGCAATTGTCTGTTACTTTACATTATAGATAACATGGTGTGTGGTGTCACACAAAAGATCATGTTATCAGTTCCTTGTAAAGTATAAGTAGTGGCTCACAACCGAGATAGATTTGGATAAACCATTGGAATGGTTGTAGTATAATTTGGTATTAGTCTATCTTGGCTATAGAATTACACTAGTACACTTTGTATGTATTGAGCAAGACCGATTTGAGGTTATTCGATTTATACTGACTATATAATTGAACAAGACCTCAAATTATTATAGATGTACATGCTCTTAATCCCGATATAATAACGGGCACATGAACTTAATATTTATTTCTTTAATTTACCAATGGGCGGGATTTATTCATTAAATCAATAGGTCTGGTAAATTAGGAAATAATATTATTTACATGGTGTGTCATTAATTATAGAAGGAAATCGTGTCCTAATTATTTTAGGATGATGATTTTCCCTTGAGGAGCTCATAAAGATTATCATGTAAATCGTGCAGGTGGACTTGGTCCGACACGATAATAAAGTTGAGTGGTACTACTCATGGAGATAGATATTAATTAATTAAATTATCAGTAATTTAATTAATTAATGGACATGCGATATCTTAAATACGGGGTGATAATGTATACATAATAAGATAGAACCCATATATTAATATGGGATTGGTGCGGTAGTTCAATGATAACCCATTAGTAGAGTGGGTTATTATTAACGGGTCGGGTTGAGGATCTGTTAGGAGACCAAAACCAACTCCTCCTCATGGTCCCTTTTGTAGCCCATATATAGCCTCATAAGCCATGAAACCATGACCCTTGACTTAACCTAAGCCTCTCTTCTTTTCTCTTGTTCTCTCTCTCTCCCTTGGTGGTGTTCGGCGCCGCAAGCAAGTAGGGTGCAAGGAGGGTGTTCGGCTAGGGTTGGGAGAAGGGAGAGAGTTCTTCCTTCTTTCTCTTCTGCTCCTTCTTCTCTTCTCTACTTAGGGTCAGCGGAAGGAAGGAGATTTCTTCACCTTTAGGGCCGACGCAAGCAAGGAAGGAGAGCATTTCTCCTTTGGCTGAAACAAGAAAGAAAGAGGAGGAAGGTCTTGGTGGCTTTATTTCTTGGATGATCGTCGCCCACACGACGTCCAAGAAGAGGATAGGAATACAATAGAAGATCAAGAGGTAAAATAAGAGGTATAATCTTGTTCTTGTTTCATTCTAGTATTAATTATTGTTTATATCTTGGACCTCAAATTGAACACAAGAACAAGCGATCCATAATTCATCATCTATTCCGCGGCTAATCGATAAAGGAGTTAGATTTCTTGAACAACAAGTTTGTTCAAGCAATCACTCAATCGAATAGCACGATGATGAAGTAGGTCATTCAAAAAGTTTTTCCATTCGGATTAGTTCTAATCAATAGAATTTTAATCCGGGGATATGGAGAGGGCCATAATTAAAACTACCAATAACATAGGGGCGCTCGGGTCACTCTGGCGCCCGGGTTTCATGGGGACACTCGGGTCACTTGCGCTCTCGGGTTCCATAGGGGCACCCAAAACCCCTTGACCCAGGCTTCGGTTCTTCATCCTCTTACATTTGCTCTCCCATCTTACCTCTAGCTCCAGATTCCAGCAAGACAAACAAACACAAGATAAACCAACAATCCTAAGCCTTAGTTCTGTAAGTCTATCTGACCTACTAAGCTTTGCTTGGAGTCAACTCTCCAAGAATTTGCTACCTATGGTCAACTCCTTAGAGGTTCCCATTGCCTAGCTTCACTTACTAGGACTTTACCTTGCTTGGCTTTACTCACCAGGACTTTTACCCAACTTCCCTCACCAGGATTTCGTGCCCAACCCATGGGCAGGTCTTCGTGCCCAGCTTCACTCACCAGGACTTCGTCTACTTAGCTTCAGTCACTAAGACCCAGCTTTACTCACCAGGATTTCATGCCTGATTATCAACCATGACTTCGGTGCCCACCCTTGGCCAGGTTTTCATGCCTAATTCCCAGAACCAGGACTTCGGTGTTCAACTCTCGGCCAGGTCTTCGTGCCCAATTCCCCAAACATCAAGTTTTGTTTGTCTTAGCCCTTGGCCTAACTGACCAAATCTAGGTTTTAGTCACTCTATCAAACATCAAGTTCTATCTAGCTTAACCCTTGGTCTAACTGACTAAATCTAGGTTTGGTCACTCTGCTAAATATCAAGTCCTGTTTGGCTTAACCCTTGGTCAAGCAGACAAAATATAAGTTTAGTCACTCTACCAATCATCAAGTCCTGTTTAACTTGACACTTTTATTAAACTAATCAGACCTAGATTTACCTTGCTAAACATTAAGTTCTGGTCAGATTGACTAGATCTTGGTATATTGTCAAATATCAAAACCCTAGAGGTTAATTGTCTTTGTCTGATACTTTTTACACTAACAATCTCTCCCTTTTTGATACTTGATAATAATCTGAAGTTAGACTTAGGTATAATGGTTTTAGGTCAATACTTGGGAGACACACAAGATATCTAACTTTAGGTACTCTCTCCCCCTTTGACACACATCAAAAAATAAGCCAAAAAAGAATGCTAAGTATAAGATTTGCACCAACAATATAATTTTTGAAAATATTTAAGGAAAGCTACGTACTTGGGAAAAAGTTTTGAAAAAAAAAAGATAAGTGCTTCGTTGATTTGGACTTACCTAAATTTGATACAATCTTATGAATAAAAAAATTTTCTATGTGTCTTAGAGATTTTCCAATCAAAATAATATTTTTAAAATATTTTCAATATGTATTTAACTTTCAAAAAATAATAAATCTTTTAGTTTAGATTCCTCCTTATTTCGATACAATCCTAAAAAACTTAGTCAAATATGAAAAGAAATTCCTATGCATCTTAGAGATTTCCCGAACAAAAGAATAAAGTAATGTTAAAAGGCTAAGAAATTTTTAAAATATTTCGAAAAATGAAACTATATTATTTTTAAAAAATATAGTATTTTTGAAAATTATAATAGTTCTTTTAATTTGAACTCCCCCTAAGCTTGACACAGTCCTAGGAAGTTGATTGACCATAAGATAATCTTCCTATATGTCTTAGGGTCTAACTCAAATGAAAAGAATAATATAATTTTTAAAATATAAAATTTTTAAGGTAATCTAGAGTCAATTTATATAGACGAACTGTCCTTTTGATCAAGACTCCCCCTAAGCCTGACACAATCTTAGGAATCCTTACAAATTATAAGAAAAACTTCCTATGTGTCTTTAGATTTATCTAAATCATAAGTGCAATTAAAGTATATTTTCTAAATATACTTTCAAAAAACTATTTTTGAATACATAATAATTTACGAAAGAATATTTTTACAAAAAAAATCGATCAACAAAATATTTTTGAAAGACATTAATTTTTCAAAGACTATTTTTCCAAAAATAATTATTCGAGTAAAAAAAATATTTTTGAAAGATATAATACTTTTTGAAATAATATTTTTTCCAAAAATAATTAAAAAAATATTTTTGAAAGACAATTTTTTTTCAAAAGCATATAATTTTCATGAAAAAAATAACTCCCCCTGAACTTGACATCTTCTAGTTACTCTTGTTAAGTATGAAGAACTCTACCTAGGTATCTTAAGGGACTTTAGTGTTGACCTAGAGGGTTTGTGTCTAAGTGTAGGTCAAATAATTTTCAAAAAGATATACATGTTTTTGAAAACTATTTATAAGTATACACAATCACGTATGAAATTCATTAAAATATTATTATATTTAAATCACTATTTTAAAAATAGGGTTTTAAGAAAAATATTTTAAGGAATTTTGAAAACATTTTGAAAACCTTTATCAATTAATTAGTCCTTATCATCTCCAATGTTATAATGTTGTATATACTATGTATTGATGCATTTTTTATTCAATTAAATATGTATGCTTGTTCTATGTATATGTTGCCTTGTTTGTGTTTGTTGAAATGCTTGAAGGGTAGATACATGTAGTTGTGAGGGTTTGGCCGCCACGTAGAGAGCGCTCGAGATCATATGCCCGGGGAGCCCTCTATGATAAGGGTATCCTTTCAACCGGACTTCTCGGGCATTGCCTAGAAATGGAGTCATTCCCTTACAAGATGACCTAATGGGTTTCTCTCATCCCGTGTTACGATGTGTCTAGTGTAAACTAGAGACGGATGATCGGGGGAGCCTATGACTGAACTCTCTAACAACCTATTCTATTTAATGACATTAGATGCCAAAGGGGAAAGCACTCCAGTGTGCTTCTGCATGGCTAACACCGGTACATAGTTACAATCTCTATAAGGACATAGACATGGAGATTAGGATATGAATAATATATAGGGCATCAACTAGTATTGTAGCAAAATCAAAATCCTAGATTCTACCTATCCAACCCAAGGACCAAAGATCTCTATCTCTCTCTCTCTTTGTCCCTCTTCTCTTCTTCTCCTCTCTTTCTCTCTCCCTCTAGCAAGCTATTCTCTGTCATGATCTAGTGAAGTCTAGATAGCTTGCCTTACCAAATCGACTAGTGCTTAATCAACAGTCCTTATGGATCGATAATTTTATTACTTGGATACCGTTTCCGTGTGTAGATCTCGTGCAGGCCGGCTAGAAGGGAGGGAGGTGACTAGTCCTACAAATAAAAACTAGATCTTTTGCTGACTTTTTGCAAAGATGAACATATTAGTTTAAGCAATTAAAATAAACATAAATAACAATAACTAGAAAAGAATAGGCTCGAAGTTACTTCCTTGCAACTAGAATGATTGCTAATCCAAAGTAATGAAAAGTGTACTAAAAGTCTCCTTCATTGTAGGCGGAGAAGCCTCTTACAATCTTGTAAAGCTGACAAAATAACTAGGAAATTAAATACAAGTTTTCTAATAGTGTTAGCCCTAGAGCCAATTATAAGATGATTTCTTAGGGAGTGTTAGCCCTAGAGCCAATTATAAAATGATTCCCTAAGGAACATTTTATATCATATTCTATCTAATAAAGGCAAAGATTGATTATTATATTTATTTCATGATTGTGCTCGATTAATAAGTATAATAATGTCCTTGAGTAGTAGATTCTGATCTACATTATATCAATTAGTTGAATTGATAGTGAGATGATGTAGAGAACACTACCCTTAACTATTCTTAGTCAAGTATTAATATTCAAAGACAATATTAATGCGTTGAAACTAGTATGTAGGTCAATTGATGACTTGATCTCACAAGTCATAGATATGAGATATCAAGTTGACATATGAGTATATATTAGAGAATGTGTATTAAATTAACCTGCCATGAGAAAGTTTCATGGATCGTTATATGAGTGTCATAAACTTTCTCATGTGGCTATTAGTATGAATAGTCCTTAGACTTGAATTCACTATGGTTCCCTACATTAGGAGTTATATACTTTGGTATCGTCAAATATCTCTCGTAACAGGGTAGACTATAAAGGTGATCACTGGGTATGTAACAAATTATGCGGAGGGATGTGAGTGAAGTAGAGGGGATCTATCCCTCCCATATGATGCGAGTGATATCTGTGGGCTTCTTGATCGAGTAGGACTAGTAAAATGCATGGTCATGCTCAAATGAGTCAATATGAGATATCATTTGCTTGAGTGAGTCTACTTGGGGATCAAGAAACATAAAGATTGATAAGGGGATGACATTGTCTATGCTCATTGATCAATCTAGATATCAAGGATAGAAGGACAAAGTCATACATTATAATAGTCACTGAAAGGTTATGTCGGATCTTGACATTCGTGTCACTTGGGTTGTAATGATGGATTGCTAGATGCCGCTCATTGTTTATATATCTAAAGTGGTTTAGATACATTACCAACATTACAAGAACCTATTGGGTCATACACAAAGGACACGATATCTCAGAGATAAGATGATTTTAGTTTGACTAAAATATGATCCAAAATTGGATTAATTGAGTTAGACTCAAATAAATCCAATTAAATTATGAGATCGAGCCTAATTTGAGTTAGACTTATTTAGATTAGACTCAACCACTTCATTATGGATATTATTCATTAAAAGGTTTAATAAAATATTATTTAAGAGGAAGGCTAAGGGGCATTCTATTCATTATATGAATAAAATATTAAAAGTCTCAAGGGATACCAAGAGGCTTGGTATTGATTGGGTTTTATTAGCATTAAGATGAAAGGAGCTCAAGGGGCAAATGTGTGATCGGTGAGATCGATAGAGGGGGGGGTGAATATCGATTCGAAAATTTTCGGATACAAGTAGAGAGTAAACGCAATGGAAATAAAAGATCTCAAGTAAAAACCAATGCTAACAACTTTGTTTTTACTTGGTTCAGAGTCTGTGATGGTTCCTACTCCAAGTCCCACGGTCCTTGACCATTTACATTGGGCAACTCTATAAGTTCACAAAAACAGTTACAGATATGCAATTATAAGTACAAAAGGAATGAACTTAATACCAACAACTTTGACTGAAATGAAAAGGGGAGTGCGTTGTTGTCGGACTAGCATTTCAGAGTTCCTAGACTGTCTCGACATAGCAAACTTGAGCATAGGTAGTGTGGAAATTGATGTAGAATGATGTGGCTCAAATCCCATTTATACAAGCACTCGGGCACCCGAGAGCCCATAGGGGTGCCCCAAAGTCAGTGATCTAGCTGCGTCATGATCTGCTGACCAATTCCAAAATTTATCCTTCCCGAGCGCCTGATAGGTTCTGGGGCACCTATGTTGATGATGTGGTGATCCAAACAGTAGCTGCCAACTTAGCCTCGCTCAGGCTGAGTAAAATTCATAGGGGCGCCCGAGGCCTCTCGGGTGCCTGTGTTGTAGGGCGCCTGAGACCTCTCGGGCGCCTGAGACATCTTGGGTGCTTGGCTTCTCGGGCACCCTAGAGGCTACTAGTTCAAATGCCTTCAGCTGTAACATAGGGTTAGTTTGAAATACAAATAAGATAATATATATGAAATTAATGCATGTTCGACAGGCGAAGCGATCCGATCCTGACTTTGGATTTCAAATGGAATCCTAGGTCGGACTGAAGCCTATTATTTCCTCTGCCGTTAAACACGCCCTCACATACTCCACTCTAGAGAAGTTACCTTTTGCCAACCAGCATCTCTGGTTGTACTTTTGCTCGGTCTTTGAAGCTTCCGGATCTCGAGACATCCGTACCTCAACCCGTCCCTACTTCTGTCTATTGTCCTCGCTCAGCTAAAACTTCTGCTCGATCTTCCAGATTAGGTCTTCAGTGCCCAACCCCCGGTCAGGTCTTCTGTGCCCAATCCTCAACTAGGACTTCAGTGCCCAGTCCTTGACCAGGACTTTGTACTTAGTCCTCGACCAGGACTTCGTACTTAGTCCTCGACCAGGACTTCGTGCTCAACCTTAGAGGTCAAGATTTCGTACCTAGGTAAACTAGGATTTTCTTGCACACTTAGTGAAACATATTAGATCAAATAGCATACTTAATTTTGAACCCTTTGCTACGATCAAACCAGGATCAATCTAGTGCTTCTGACACTAACAATCTCCTCTTTTTTGATTTATGGCAACCCAGTTCAAAGGTTAAGTTAAAACAAATATTTTAAGCAAGTAGCAAAAGTATTTAAAGAAATAGAGTTCAATGTTTTTCTAAGGTAAGAGTAACTTTTTCAATGTTAGAAATATTTGCTAAAGATATACATGTAAATCTCCCCCTTGATGAGTAATCTCCCCCTTGATATGTTAGGTTTTGAAACATTTACAATTTGGGTTCAATTTCAAAAAAAATTTGCAAAATTGAAAGAATGTATAAAGCACCACCTTAATATAAAATTCTCCTTCTGAAGCTTTTGAAAAATGTTCATTTTTCAATCTAAAAGGTTTTTTGATAACAAGTAAACTTTGAAAAATCTAAGTATAAGCCTTGAAAAACTCTAAGTAAAATTGAAAGAAAATTTAAACTTTTCCCTTTTTTTCTTTTGAAAAAATAGAGTTTTGAAAAGTAAAGTACAAGTAAGTTTTGAAAAACTTTAAAAATAATGTACTAAGTGTAGGATCGAGATGAGTGATAGAGGGTGGGGGGGGGGGGGTGAATATCGCTTATAAAAATTTAGTATTTGAACGAGTACACAGCGGAAAAATAGAACCCAGCATGCTAGCATAAGTTCTTTTTACATGCTTCGGAGTCTTGACCGGCTCCTACTGTAAGGCCTACGTTCCTTGATCGTTTGCATTGCATAATCACTAATCAATGAAAGAATGTACAAATTACAATGCTTTAGTGTGCAAAACTTAAAACAAAATATACCGACTCCTTTGAAGAGTTGAAGACTTTTGCTCGAAGTGTCGGATGGCGTTTCAGCGTTTGTTGAGGCTTCGATTGTGCAACACACAGTAGAGCAGAGTGATCACAGAGTTAGAATTGATGTCCTAGGGTGCTGCCTCGACCCCTTTATATATTGAGCATTCGGGAGCCTGAATGGCCATTCAAGTGCCCTAGTCGCAACGTTTCAGGCGGCAACTCTATCCGTTGCGCAGTCAAATTCTATCCTAGCTCAGGTGCCATAATCCCTTTCAGGCACCTGAGTGCCGACGTGGATCCTCCACTCAACAATCGCCACGTAAGCTTGGAACTTGTGCCAGCTCAGCCACCCACAGCCAGCTCCCAGGCGCCTGAGTCCCATTTAGGCGCCCTAGTCTAACTGGGTCAACTTCTTCAGCTGCAACAATGGTTAGTTCCATACAATAATATAAATAAAATTTAATGCAAGTATGTATGGGATCGTTGTAATCGATAGAGGAGGGGTGAATATCAATGACTTGAAATTTTTCAAAAAATAGAGAAAATACGCAGCAGAAATAAAAACAATGCTAACACATTTTCTTTTTTACTTGGTTCGGAGTCTTTAACAGCTCCTACTCCAAGGCCGATGGTCCTTGACCATTTTCAATGGATAATTCTATATTTCGAAAATGGTTTACATGTGATTTTCGAATACAAAATTAATTAACAAAATACAATTATACCGACGACACTTCAGGAAAGGGTAACGCCCCAAAATTTCCACTTTAAGTCCTTAAAGTCCTTGAAATTAGTTAGATTTGTTTTAGAAATATTCTAGATATTTTTAGGAATTTTTAGAGTATTTTTAGGGAATTTTCCGAGTCCGTTTAGTATTTTTATTAAAAGAAATAGAGTTTTCGGCAAAAAGTTGCCTGGATGAGTTTTGAACCCGAGACCTCCAGTGGAATCAACGACTTAAGTTGGTCGGGTTAACCAGGAGCCCCAGCAGGGGTGTGCTGAAAGAAAATAGAGAAATATTAAGTTAAGTTATAAAGTTGGACTTAAATACCCTAAGTATAAATAGATCATTAAAGAGAGGAATTTTATTTTCTCTCAACCTAAACCCTCTCTCCCTCGCCCAAGCCCTCACGCCGACCCCCCCTCTTCCCCTCTCTTGGGCACACGCCCCACACCTCCTCTCCTCCTCTAAGGGGGCGCCGGCCAAGGAAGAACCAAAGGGTGCAGAGCGTTTCGTTCGTCTCGACGAGAGGAACGCGTAGGCGCGAACGGTTCATCGAGATCTCAAGTTTCTCCCGAGCCCTAGACGTCAATTTTGGTTGTAAGTCCAAGATATCAAAGTAAGTACTACTCACCTGCAGTAAGAGGCGGTTTTTCCGCAAGTTTTTCCCGTTAGAAAGTTAAAAGTGCAATTTTCCTTGAGTTTATGATTTTGCATGTAACTCTAGTTTAATCCATGCTTGTATAAGTTTAATTAAGTACCCTATATGAGGTTAGGGTCTAAGAAAAGTTATGAGAAAAGAAAAGAGAAGACAAAGATAAGAAAAGAAAAGGCCAAGGCCTTAAGAAATCCCCAAAAGTCAAGACTTAGGGATTTGGGCACACAAGGTGCTCGTTAAAATGCCAAGGCATTCAAGATAAGAAAAAGTAAGTATTTTATTTTCTAAGGTCAGTACCCGGTGTCCAAGGGCGTCGTTAAAGAAATCCAGGTGTCCAATTCCAAGGTCTTGGCCCTGGTAGACCAAGGTCTGCTCTATTAGGATTGGTGGCTCGCTACCCCAACCTTTTAGGGAACGCGCATAAGATGGTACTTACGTCTTAAGTGGATCCAAGTGAGTTATTATTATCAAGTATATGCTTTAGCAAAGTTTTCTAAAGTTTAAAGAAGTTTTCTAAAAGTTAAAGGAAGATTTAAAGTTAAAGAATTGCTAAAGTTCAAGTTAAGCCAAGAACAAGTAAGTTGAGACTTATTAATGCTTGAGTATACATGGTTTAGTTTTCTTTTAAGCATAAAAGTATCTCATGTGATTTCACATTGTTTAAAAAGCTTGTCTGCACATTTTCGAGATTTTGTGAGCTAGATAGTACTTACTAAGCTTTTTGCTTATTAGTTGCATTTCCTCTTGCTGCAGGTAAAGGTAAAGGCAAGCAATTCTGAAGGAAGGCGACAAGGCGGTGCTGAGTGACGTGTGTGTGGTGGCTGACCTTGGAGAGGTCCTTGGGACAAGATGAATGAAGGACTTAAAGTGCATTTATTATAAAGTCTTAGTTTAAGTTTCATATAGCATTTATCCAAGTATTTGCGTTTTAGATATTTTGCATATCCTAAAACCATGAATAAAGATTCCATGTCATTTTATTTAGCATACATATCCTTATGATTGCATTGGATGAGTATAAGTGTGAGTAGTTTTGAATATTGATACTTGATGGAGCTATTTGATGCATGTGCCAAGATATTGTGAGTTTCCTTTGAATCAAGTTTTTATTGCTATAAATATTCCTAGAAAAGTTGCATTACATTCCAAAATGCTTTAGTAAGGTGTAGAACATGAGTTTTGGTATTATGAATGCATAGGAGTTAAGTTTGGTACAAAACTCTAGTTTAAAGTTCATATAGATTTTCATAACTTAATTTCTTCCGCAAAAGTTCTAATTTCGAGTTTATGAAGTTGTTTTGATTGGCTAAAATGTTTAGGAAACTAGTATAGAGTATAGAAATGGTGTTGTGTCTTTGTATGGCTTGAAACTATAAGTTTGGTGGACCATTGAGGCAAGGTTTCGAATCTGAATTTCAGATTTTCAGGCGTGCCAGTCGACTGGTTCAGTATCAGTCGACTGCCCTATCGAACGGCAGCTTCTATTCGATGCATCAGTCGACTGCAAAGAGGCCAGTCGACTGGTGCCGTGCCCAGAAACTTTCTGTGGCCGATACCAGTCGACTGGTTAGATGGCAGTCGACTGGTACCATTGCAGTGAAGTTCTAGAGAAAGGAAGTATGCCATTGCATCATGCATGACTATTAGAGTTAGAATATCATCCCTAGATGAATTTAAAAGAAAAAAAAAGAAGTTCTGCATTCTTAGTCGTGCATTAGAGTCAAGAAGTAGATAAAGTAATGATCCGTCAAAGGTAGAGAAGGCGGGGTCGCTACAGTGAAATCTTCTCGAGTAGCGTGTCATTGATCTTGATCGTTGTCGGCACGGGAAACTCGAGCACGGATGAATGATGAAGTTTGTTTGAGTGTGTTTCCTCTATGCCTAGGACACCAGAATATCGATCAAAACCATGAATGAAGATAGGCATGAGAGAAAAGCGTATTAGCTAGTGATTGTGAGGCCCCAATTCTTGACCGGAAGGGACACCAAAGGCCTCTGCCCTTCTATCCCTTTGATAGATGGAGAGGGTGGGCAGAGCTTTTGGTTTTTCACCTTTAGGGCCCCTGCCACGTCACCTGAAACTGGCGCGTGCTTATCCGCAGACTTGGCCAAAGCTTATCTCTGGTCATGGGTACCTGGAACTGCTGAGGTACCTGATGGCTCACGGGCGCCTGAGAAGATGACGTGGCAACCCTACAAGCTCAGCTTCTCCATCCGCTGGAAAACCTCATCTGGGGTGCCAGATACCTATCAAGCGCCTGGGTTCTCGGGTGCCTGAAGCCTTTCAGGTGCCTGGGATGCAGCAACTGATTCCTTTCTAACCTGCAACCAGGGTTAGTCCTAGAATAATATATATTAAAAATAAATGCATGGATAACAACCGACGCTATCTTGGTTCTGACTTTGGATTTCCAAATGAAATCATAGGTCGAACCGATGTCTTCTGTACCCTCTTCCAGGGAGCGCGTCCTCACCTATTCTACTCTGGAGAAGTTAACTTTTTCAAACCGACTCCTCTGGTTGAACTTTTGCTCGGCTTCCGAGACTTTCGGATCTCGAGACGTCCGTACCTTGACCCACCTCTACTTCTATCCGCAATCCTCGCTCGACTAAGACTCCTACCTGATCTTCCGGATCAGGAATTTGATGCCCAATCCACGACCAGTACTTCTTGCCCAACCCTCAGTCAGGTCTTCGATGCCCAGCCCTTGGCCAGGTCTTCATGTCCAGTCCTCGACCAGGATTTCGTGTTCAACCCTGCAGGTCAAGACTTCGTGCCTAGCTCAACTAGGACTTTCTTGCACACTCAATAAATTATATTAGATCACAACATAAACTTACCTTTCAACCATTTTCCATTATCAAAACCAGCTTCGATCTAGTGTTTTCGACACCAACAATCTCCCCCTTTTTGATTTATGGCAACCCAGTTCAAAAGTTAAGTTAAAAATAGCTTGAATAATAGTTAATTCAAAGTCAAACATAAAGTCTAAGACAAAATATTTATTCTCCCCCTTGATTAGTAATTTCCTCCTTTTTAGAATATTTCAAAAGTTTTAAAAAATTCTTTAGAAAATAGAAGAATCGCATAAAGCTCCCCTTGATTTGAAATCCTCCCCTTGAAGCTTTTGAAAACATGCAAATTTTCTTTTTAAAAGATTTTTCTAATTTTTTAAAAGAATTCTAAGTATTACAAAAATTGTTAAGTTAAACAACTTGTTAACGAAAAAAACTTTTAAGTAAGGGGAAATCTTTTTAAGGGAAAACTTAATTTTTCTACTCTCTCCCTTTGCCAATTTGAAAAAAGCTTGAAGTTTTTGAAAAAGGGAAAAAACTTCTTTATATTTTCTACTTTCCCTTTGCCAAATTGTAATGAACTTGTTAATGAAAAAATACTTTTATATAAGGAAAAAACTTCTTTAAATTTTCTACTCTCCCCCTTGACAATAACTTCACCTTTTTTTAATTTTAACTTCACTTTTTTTACTCTCCCCCTTTGTCATATATCAAAAAACATTCATTTTGGAAAAAATATATTTTTGAAAAAAAATTATTAAGGGGAAAAAATTGTGTATCAGAGTCAATTGGTCTTGCAAAAAAACAAGAATGAAATTGAACTATGAACTAAGCAAAAATGAGCCAAGTAAGTAGAAATTAAAGTTGACAAGATTTGAACCAAATTGATAATCCTAGTGAGTCCAAGAATGAAAAAAAATCCATGCATTTAAGAATTTTTTTTTTAAATATATCAAATCAATTCCTTTTGGTCCCTGTCTAACTCAGTTTGCTACTTACTAACTGTTATTCAACAGCAGCTTTCACTTGGGTCAGTCAAGTTAAGTAGTCTGATCAAATTAGATTTTCTAAGCTTGATTACTGATCACTTGTATTTATCACCCCAACTGCTCATGATGCACTCACTTAATGCATCTTGAGTCAAGGCATAGACCTAAGCATCTCAACCTAATCTAGGATATCAATCAAAGTATCCTAATATGCTTGTGAGATGCTAACTACTAAGTCTATAGGAATATGTAAACTAGGGTTAAGTCCTAAGCTAAGTCCATTTCATAAAAAAAATACTAATTTTAAAGGGGTAATAATTTTTTTAAAGAAAACTAAGTTAGAAAAAAACTTTCAAAACAATATTAATTTTGAAAACAAATTTGCAAGATAAAAAAAACGAATGATTAAAAATCAATCTTATTCTACTAAACACATTCTTAGCTGCATTCTTAGTGAATTAAACTCAGACTTAGGTAGTGGTTTAGTGAAAATATCAGCTACGTTAGATTTTTTTTTTGATGAAAGGTAAATTATGTATTGCTCATCAAAAACATACAAGAACCAATAATACCGCGGGTCCACGTCCCTCATATCTGGATATCCGCCAGATCTGATGAGGTACTCATGCAGTGTCGTTAGATGGGTTGGTGAATGCTCAACATAACCAACCTACATCACCATCAAGTACATACACAATCTCAATACAATCACACGATACAACGACAATAGTACATCCCTCATCACCAATGCACTTTGTAGTCATCCGCTGATCCATCAGTCGTAGCTTCTCCTCCTTCATCCTCTGTCTCGGTAGTCTCACAAGTCCTGTCACACCTCAGCCAAGCCTCTAAGTTCTTCCAGTGTTGGCCTCAAACCTTCTTTTCTTCCTTATCCGCTAGCTTCTGAGCTCCACTTTCTCTCTGCACCGGCCATCCTTTCCCTACCAGCAGAGGACAGTGGTTCCAGCCAATTCCCATGTGTGATCTGCATCTGTTATGCATGTCAAAATTCAGTCCACTCTATATTCTCCTTCTCCAGCTGGTTAGCTTCCATGTGTGAGCTGCATCCAATCCTCGAGCCATAGCCCAGCCCACTCTCTATCTCTTTGCAAAGCCCAGCCCACCTCTTGCCTCCATCGGTTTGGGAAAAGGAATGACATCTTGCAATCTGGTCGTTCACGTTTCCATCCCACTAATTCCTCTTTGAGCCTAATTAAATGGAGGTTACTGATTTGTCTCATGCATATTAGTGGAATAATTTGAAATTGAATTCCAAACTCCCTCTTTTTCCTCCTTTTTTTTGCATGAATCCCACGTGGCCACTCATATCCCATTCAAATTTGAATTTTAAAGAGGAGGCTTCGATTTGACTCCAACGGATTAAGAGGGAAAGTTTGACTTTTGAATTTCAAATTCCCTCTTTTCCACCTCTTTCTTCATTAGATTCCACCGTACCTTCTAGAACTGAGTTTGAATTTGAAAGGGGGATTTGGATTTGTCTCAACGGCATGAGAGGGAGCGTGTATGCACTTTGATTTTCAAACCTCCAATTCTTCCGTCCTCTCCCATTCGAAATTTGAAATTCAAATTTGTTTTCTTTTCCTTCCCACTGCTTAATTGGCTTGAATGACCATCTTCCCTATTTGTCACCGGAGTTGGCTGTTGACCCGCCGGATTTTCGCTGCCCGATCGGAGATGATACCAGCAGGTTGCTTCCGTGTCACAGGACTGAGATCAGCGCACCCAAGTCATTCCCTGCCTCTTCTCCTTCCAACGAGCACCGCATCCACCACAATGCTGCCCTTATGCTCCCGTCTCCTTTCTCATAAGAGCTCCGCCAGAGGTCCAGGTTGGAGAAGAGCACCATTTAATTTCTGCACCACATTCAACCTGCTTGTTCTTCAACCACCTGCCAGCCATCTGAGGTACTAGAACAGCTTGTACAGCTTCTGCACAGCAGTATATTGGGCTCAACACATGCACTTTTCGAACCTTGCATCTTCTCCATCTAAAGGGCACCGCAGCCAGCACTCACCGCTGCCCTTACCCTCCCGTCTTCATCCTCTCAGAAGCTCTGCCAGAGGTCCAGGTTGGAGAAGGCACATTTGATACATTGTTGAAGATACCATCCACACCTTGCTTCTGCAGTGCTTTTGGTTTTCCGGTTGTAATCTATTACTTCTTTCACTGAAATCTTGTAATTGATGTAGCTTGTTGAATCTGAGTTATGGCAGATTTTTGAGTACTCCCTCATCTTCCTCCTTCCCAAAGCTATTCTCTGTGATGTACTAGATAGATCTTCCCCAGTTGGCTTGGAAGCCTTGCTCATCCGAAACAGCTCAGCTCCCTTGGAAGCTGCCCCTTCATGTTGTCTTGCCGGAGTTGAGCTCCCACAGCTCCTTCGTCGCTCACCGTCGCCGGCAAGGGCGTCCATGGCCAACCCGCGAGGAAATCCCAAGCCCCCACCTCCTATTCCCGTCCCTTCTCAAGAGAGAAGTGAGAGAGGCTCTCTCTAAACAGGTGGTAGAGAGGGAAGGTTGTTGAGAGCTCTCCATCGCCGGCGTTGGGTGGCCTTTCGACCGGTGGGGGAGGGGAAGATCCCCTCCCCCACCGAAATTAGCTCCTAGGAGAGGAGTTCTTTTCGCCGGAGAAGGAGAGAGGGAAGCCCTCACTTTTCTCTCTAGGAGTTCTAGAGAGAAGGTGGAGCTCCTCTCTCTAGAATTTCTCTAACTGAGAGTTACTTCTAGCTAGGTTAGATTTTGAATCTATATGTGTAAGTACGATTTCACCTCTAGCCACGTGATCCCTAACAAAGTGATATTTAACTTCAATATGTTTAGTTCTTGAATGATGAATGAGGTTTTTGTAAGGTTAATTGAACTTATATTATTAATAAATACTTTAGTTTGGGTATAGTTTAGGTTGAAATCTTTAAGGGTATACATCATCCATAAGAGTTGAGCTACATATTCTCCTAAGACAACATACTCTATTTCAGTTGTAGATAAGGTAACACAATATTGTTTTTTACTACACCAACTAACTAGACCCTGTCCTAGTAATTAACAACTCTCACTTGTACTTTTTCTATCTAATTTACAACCTGCATAACCTGAGTCAGAAAATCCTAATAATTCAAAATTGGACGTCCTAGGTACCAAATACCTACATTTATGGTGCCCTTAATATACCTAAGAATCCTTTTAACTGCAGTTAAGTGGAACTCCTTAGCACAGGTTTGGTACCTGGTACAAATGCCTATTGCAAAAAGAATATCGGGTCTACTAGCAGTTAGGTAAATTAAGCTCCCTATAGCACTTCTATTATACTTTAAGTCAATTGGCTTACCTTCAAGATCATTATCTATTTTAGCTTTTTTTTTGGCAAAAGGAATATCTTATTCCTGCAAAAGAGAATCCATATTAGCAGGGGGGCTAGACCTGACCTTCTAATATAGAAATACAATGTCTCAAAATGATTTACAAGTAAAGCAATGAAAACTATCCACACTGACTGTTTATATGAATCTATACAAGTATTAGCCAGTTTTTGTTAACTCCACTCTAATGTTAGAATCCCTTTCCCGCAGCATCTCTTTTCCTTTTGCTTCCTGTCACCCTTCAACATTCCCTCGAACGCGTTGCAACATCACCTTCGGCCTTCTGATTCCCAGGATCACTAAGCATATCCTGTAATATTCGAAATGCCTCAGCCGCCTCCATGTATCAACCGCCTCAAAATTAGCTCAACAAAGCTCCTCCCCTTCTGGATACTTAAGCAGCCACCAATCTCCACTATACTTGCAAGTAATCTTTTGCAGCCTCCCCTTGTAATAGCTTGTTAACTCTGCAAATAGCTCAGTAGTAGCACACACGATGTTCGCTTTTGGCAAGCGACTAGCCATAGACGGATTTGAAGCGTCTTTACCGTAACCGTTACTACGGACTAGATAGATCTATGGTGGATCTATTCACCCTTTTAGGCTTTTTGGCAAAGCCTCAGCCATCAACGGATTTGGGATGTCTTTACCGTAGCCGTTTGTTACGGACTAGATGGATCGTTTATGGTGGATCCATTCACCATTCATATCTGTCCATATCTGTCCATATCCATCCATATCCATCCATAACTCCCTATCAGAAGAGTAGTCATCAACTCCCTCATTAAAGCCCTCCAAACCATAGGTATGTAAACGTTCAACACAGCACAATTCAGACTTTTAGTATAACGCCCGTTTTTTTTTCCTTTCCATAAAGCGGCATTACGTTAACATTCTTAAGGCATGTAGACATCATAAGGCAGCGGAATAACTTTAAGACTTACACATACATGCCCTACTACCATTCCTAACATAATGACATGGGAACTTGGCATATTAACTTCATACTTAGCATCATATCATACTTAGCATCATGTCATACTTAGTATCATGTCATATAGTCGCATAAGTCACCCTTCAAGCACATAAGTAGTAAAGGTAAAGTTCTAGCATAAAGCGAGTAAACATATTGTTTCCTTGGCCAAGTCACTACCACACACATGCATTCTTGCCCTCCTGCTGCTTCCTTACAATTCTCTTCAGTGATCTGCGGTATAAGGACATAAGACTATAAGCACACAGGCTTAGTAACACTCTTTCCTACTCACTAAAACCATTCATCACTTAGTCATAAGCACATGAAACATACACATAACTTTATGCTTGAACATAAATATAAATAAACTTACATGGCATGATACATGACATAACATGAACATAATTCAACTTAGCATAGCATAACACATGACATAGACATAACATAATTAAACATTTTTAGCATGCATGATACATGGCATAAACATAAATATAAAGGAACATTCTTAACATGCATGATACATAGAATAAATATAAACGTAAATGAACATTCTTAACATGCATGATACATGACATAAACATAAACGTAAGGGAACATTCTTAACATGCATGATACATGGCATAAACATAAACGTAAGGGAACATTCTTAACATGCATGATACATGGCATAAACATAACATAAAGGAACATTCTTAGCATAGCATAATCAATGACATAGACGTAAACATAATTAAACATTCTTACATGACGTGATACATGACATATACATAAACATAAAACATGAACTAACCTGTACGGCATAAACATAGGCGTGCTTTCTATCATATCATATGAGCATCTTCTTAACATAACCATAAGCATAAATCGTTTACTATCATGCATATTTCTTGACATGAGACATAAATATAAGACATTACTATCATGGCATAATGCATAACATGAATGCATGAGTCTAATGCATATACATAAGGATACTTAACTTTTAAAATCATATTTTTAAATACTTAAACATAATCATAGACATAACATAATTAAACATTCTTAGCATGCATGATACATGGCATAAACATAAACATAAAGCAACATTCTTAACATGCATGATACATGGAATAAACATAAACGTAAAGGAACATTCTTAACATGCATGATACATGACATAAACATAAACGTAAGGGAACATTCTTAACATGCATGATACATGGCATAAACATAACATAAAGGAACATTTTTAGCATAGCATAATCAATGACATAGACGTAAACATAATTAAACATTCTTACATGACGTGATACATGACATATACATAAACATAAAACATGAACTAACCTGTACGGCATAAACATAGGCTTGCTTTCTATCATATCATATAAGCATCTTCTTAACATAACCATAAGCATAAATCGTTTACTATCATGCATATTTCTTGACATGAGACATAAATATAAGACATTACTATCATGGCATAATGCATAACATGAATGCATGAGTCTAATGCATATACATAAGGATGCTTAACTTTTAAAATCATATTTTTAAATACTTAAACATAATCATAACATCATTGGGGGTCCCCGGCTTGTACCACATACATACATCATAAGCGCACATCCCTAAGTAAATACGAGGTAGCGAGCCCCGACCTACTAGGGTAAGGACAGCATAGTCGGTAGTCCCAGAACCGGGGCGTTCTTAAGGTGCCCACCCCTGTTGCACAGCTTCGGTAGTGCCAGAACCGTGGACAGCATAGTCGGTAGTCCAGAACCGGGGCGTTCTTAAGGTGTCCATCCCTTGGACCCATACTTCGGTCCGGTACAAGCCCATTCATAAAGTAAAATACTTTACATGCTTTATCATTCATAAGACATGGCATACATCTTCATTCATAAACATGACATGCATTTTCATTCATAAACATGGCATGCATCTTCATTCATAAACATAGCATGTGTAACGACCCGACCCGTCTACCGGCCCATTTACCGGTCTCACGACCGTCGTACCGTCAACCATCGACCGTGTCGTCATTCATAACATGGCATGCATCTTTATTCATAAAACATGGCATGCACTTTCATTCGTAACATAACATGCATCTTCAATTATACACATAACATGCATCTTCATTTGTAACACCCCAAATTTTTCAATGTAAAATCATGACAATGTATGAAAAATGGTTATAATGAAATGATATAAATTTCATGCAATCACATGCTATGAAATGTCATGAATGCATGAAATATCATATTCATGAATATGGAATATTAAAAAAATATTATAAAATAATATTTATGAAATATTATGA
Organism: Boesenbergia rotunda; assembly: GCA_024364735.1. Lineage (NCBI taxonomy): Eukaryota > Viridiplantae > Streptophyta > Magnoliopsida > Zingiberales > Zingiberaceae > Boesenbergia > Boesenbergia rotunda. Next base: position 160,438 of record JAGFNQ010001983.1, on the reverse strand, counting down.
ATTCATGAAATATTATTAACATTATGAAATTTCATGATGGGCTTGGTTTAATGGGATTTGATATGGATTAGTGCAAATTGTGATAAAAAGAAGAAGTAGAAAGGAGGAAGCAAGGATTAAACCTTGAACCTCCTAGTTGCACTCATCATATCATAACCAATGAACCAAGCAATATTTCATGTAGAAGGAATAAGGAACATGCTTGTTAAAAGCTAGGGAAGTGAAGAGACATGTCTTTTCATGAGAAAAGTATAAATAGGGGTATGAGAAGTTAGAGTAACTTCCTCTTCTTCTTTCTCACTTCTCCCCACCGAAATCTTCTTCTTCCTCTTCTCTTTTCAATTTTCAAAATTCCAACCCTAGGGTTCTAACCCTAGGGCAATTGCAAGAAGGAAAGTCCAAGTGCCATTGTCCTCTACCAAGTCCAAGGAACCCTAGAGGAAATTTGGAAGAAAAGGATTGTCACGTACCCTTCAAGTGTAGGGTACCCTACGGTTTAAAGAGAAGGTGAAATTCCAGCGCAAGGATGTAAGTGTCCCCTCGCCTGCAGGATAATTGCTATTGAATGTTTGCTTGTTTCATTCTTTTGAAAAATCACAAGGACCTTCCTTGAGGAAGGTTTCGACCACCCTATGCTTGGGGGTCCAAGAGAAAGGTTTTTGATCAAACCTTGATGCATGCTAGTACCCCTAGGGACTTTATACACATATGTGTTGTTTCCAAATTTTTGGGAGAACAAAAATTAGGGTTTAGCAACCCTACAACTTTCGGCCAAGAGGGGAAAGGCTAGGGCTTTTGGGTTGCTTGCTATCCTATTATGTTCCCATGATTAGTAGTGTAGATAAAGTGTTTGTGTAAATGTTTGTGTGAAGGTTGGATGTCAAAAACCTAGCCTAGCCATCCTACAAGTTTCGGCCACCCCTTGTAATTTAGGGTTAGTGGAAGCTAACCCCACTTTGAGGTATAAACCATGTTTCAATTGTTAACTTGAAGTGCACTTGAGGTGTTTGTAGAAATGCATGAATGAATGCTTGATTGAAAAACCAAAAGAATTCCCTACCCTTGACTTTCGGCCAACCATGGTTCTAGGGTTGGGAAGTTCTTAATGAAACCATGAAGCATGCTACCACTTATATGATGTGTGTATAATTTATGTGACCTATCTTGTTAGGTATAAAAGCATGCCTTATAGCCCATGGGGCACCCTGATGATATGAACATGATGTGTTTGATAATATGCTTGAAAAAGGATACTCTACTGAAAGTGGGATCAAGAGCACCCCTAAATGTGTGGTGTGTCCCTAGGGGATCATGAGCACCCTTGATGAGTGGTGTGTCCCTTTAAGTTGTTATTAGGAGTACCTTTAAGCATATACATATATGTGTAATTGCATATTAAGATACTTTACTTTAAAAGTGGTGTACCCGACTCGGAAGGGGGTCGTTAAACAAATCCAATGTGCATGTTAACTGAAGGTCATGGCATTGGTAGGACGGAAGGGTCCTGCTCTAATTAGATTGGTGGCTCGCTACCCCAATTTATTAGGGAACGCGCTTGATGTGGTACTACAACTGGGCCCTAGATGATGATATGATATTTTTAAGTACTTACCTTTATGGAACCTTTTGAAAAACATTTTCTCATTATGTGATGATCTTGTTCCGTAAAGCACTTAGAAATATTTGATGTGATGCTTATGATGCTTATGATTCTATCTTGATATGATCTTGTGCCGTAAAACACTTAGAAATATATGATGTGATGCTTATGATGCTTATACTTCTATCTTGATTACTGTGTACATGATATGATGTATCGATATGGATTTTGCGAGTAGGCCCGGATTCTTACTAAGCATGTTTTGCTTACTAGTTTCATGTTGTTTTCTTATGCTGCAGATAGCGGTAAGAAATACTTAAACTAAAGGAAGAGGCAGAGGGAAAGCTAAGGGATGTGTGTGGTGATGGCTCGGGAAAGAAAGAAGGATTCTTATCTACCATTTATGTTTAGAATCCAAATTGCTTCCTCTAAAAGATTACAAGTTGTATTACTATATATTGATTGTGTGATGACTATGTCTACTTTACTGTTGGTCAAGTTAGAGTTATGGAACCTATGTCATGTTAGATAACTCATGCTACCTTCCTACTTAAGATTCCATGTTGTAGTGTATTTATTAATGCCTTGCTATAATGTTTAATTGGATCATATGCAGTAGGTTATGGTTAGATTATGCCATGCTCTATCTTGCTCAAACCATGTTTAGTTCAGTAAATTACGAAGTTAAATGACCCCCTATTATGTTGTAAATGCCTGTTGATAAATGATAGGTTTTTGCTCAAGCATGTTTACTACTCTTCTTGCATTGTAATTGTTCTACTTGGTATATATACATGCTTAACATGAGTAATGATATGAATGTATGGACCCGTAACCCCGCCTTTAGGGTAGATATAAGGGTGGGCGTTACAAGTTGGTATCAGAGCAGGTTTCCCCTCCACCACACACACATCAAGCTTCATCCTGCCGCTTCCAAGTAAGAGATTCTAACCTCGCTTTACTTTATTTCATGTACAATAATGATTATATGGAGATGATTAATACTTGCATAACAAGTAGAGGTAGTATTAATTCTTATGTAGTCATTTATCACCTATATGATAAATATGGCTAGAGGACGTAGCAATCGGGGTAGTGAGACAGTTGAGAGCATAGTGGAATTAGTAGACTGGCTCGAGCATGAGAAAATTAAATGTGTCTCATTCTACCTCACTGGCGACGCCAGGATATGGTGGGAACGGGTAAAAGCTAGAAGGTCAGTGGATCAGATGAAGTGGAAGGACTTCAAGTCCGAATTTCTGTTCTGACAACACTGCCCTCGGGTGAGGTGATGCCCTCTACCCAAATGCTGCATGCCGCACCAATCAGAATCGCAGATAGGAAACTTTACTACAACCTGATAGTGCTTGATATGCAAGATTATGATGTGATATTGGGCATGGATTTCTTGAACAAATACGGCGCCTCTATCGAGTGCCGTAAACGGAAGGTTATCTTCCGACCTGAGGCGAGAATTATATTTGAATTATCGGAGAGCCGAAGAAGAGGACAAGCAAATTCTTATCGGCTCTGAAAGCAAGGAAGATGTTAGAAAATGGATGCTCTGGGTTTCTAGCTCATGTGGTTGATACCAGTCCTACAGAGGACCCGAAGCTAGAAGATGTCAAAGTCGTATGCAATTACCCAGAGGTATTTCCTGACGATTTACCTGGGTTAGCACCTGAAAGAGATGTTGAATTTGCTATTGATTTGATTCCTGGTACTAACCCCATCTCGAAAGCACCATACCGAATGGCGCCGACTGAATTGAAAGAATTGCAAGGACAGCTACAAGAGCTACTCGACAAGGGACTTATTTGCCCTAGTCATTCCCCCTGGGGAGCTCCCGTACTGTTCGTCAAAAAGAAGGACGGGTCGATGCGTATGTGTATCGACTATCGGGCATTAAACAATGTGACCATAAAGAACAGGTACCCTCTACCCAGGATAGATGACTTGTTCGATCAGTTAAAGGGAGCTACGGTTTTCTCTAAGATCGATCTGAGGTCTGGTTATCACCAAGTCTGGGTGAAAAATAAGGATATACCCAAAACTGCTTTCCGGACGAGATATGGACATTATGAGTTCGTAGTGATGCCGTTTGGAGTTACTAATGCTCCGGCAATATTCATGGACCTTATGAATAGGATTTTCTTGGCATTTCTCGATAGATTTGTGATCGTCTTCATCGACGACATCCTTATTTATTCGAGGACTTCCGAAGAGCATGCGGAGCACCTGAGTATAGTATTACAGATTCTTCAGAAGGAACAACTGTATGCTAAATTTTCGAAATGTGAGTTCTGGCTGAACCAAGTATCATTCTTGGGACATGTTATCTCCAAGGACGGAGTGATGGTCGACCCAATCAAAATTGAGGCCGTAAGTAACTGGTCCAGACCCAAGAATGCCAGCGAGGTCAGAAGTTTTCTGGGGCTAGCTGGATACTACCGAAAATTCGTAGAGAACTTCTCTCGGATTGCAGCTCCTATGACAGCTCTGACAATGAAGGATAAGAAATATGTATGGACCGAGGAATGTGAGAAGAGCTTCTCTGAATTGAAAAGGAGGCTGACTAGCGCTCCTATATTGACTCTTCCCGAAAGTGATACGGGCTTCGATATGTACAGCGACACATCCAAACTAGGACTCGGAGCTGTACTTATGCAAAATGGGAAGGTGATTGCCTACGCCTCTAGACAATTAAAGGAACATGAAAAGAATTATCCTACCCATGATTTGGAATTAGCAGCGGTGGTCTTTGCGCTGAAAATATGGAGGCATTATTTATATAACACTCAGTGCAAAGTCTTTACTGACCACCAGAGTCTGCGGTATTTCTTCACCCAGAAGGACCTGAATATGCGACAACGTCGATGGCTCGAGTTGGTCAAGGACTACGACTGCGAGATCTTGTACCATCCGGGAAAAGCCAACAAGGTAGTGGATGCTCTCAGTAGAAAATCATGTGCTACATTGTTGTCTTTATCAGCTTTGTCACGACCCTTAGGTGCAGAAATTATGGATTTCGGAATCGAGATTATATCGGGACAGCTTTCTACCCTACAGATTGCGCCGACATTATTTGATGGTATTCTGGAGAAGCAGAATCTTGATCCGAGTCTTCGGAGAATCAGGCAGGAGATTCTTGAAGGCAAGGAAGAGGGATTCCGGATTTCCGATAGCGGAGTCTTATATCTCCGGGATCGATTATGCGTTCCCGACGACTCCGATTTACGGACGAGGATACTCGAAGAAGCTCACGGAACACCTTATGCGATGCATCCTGGGTCTACCAAGATGTATCAGGATCTGAAGAGCAAATTTTGGTGGTCCGGCATGAAAAGAGATGTAGCCCATTATATCAGCATGTGTATGACCTGCCAGAGGGTCAAAGCAGAACACCAGAGACCTGGGGGAGTTCTGCAGCCTCTACCTATTCCCGAGTGGAAGTGGGAGGACATCTCTATGGATTTCATATCAGGGCTGCCCCGAACTACGAATGGATATGATAGTATATGGGTTATTGTGGACCGGCTGACCAAGTCCGCGCATTTTCTGGCTATCAGGATGACTTATTCAGTTGAGCAGCTGGCTCAACTGTACGTCAAGGAGATTGTCCGATTACACGGGATTCCCAAGACCATCGTCTCTGACCGAGATGGTCGATTTACTTCTGATTTTTGGGGACACGTGCAGAAGGCCCTTGGCACGAAGCTGAAGTTCAGTACAGCCTTTCACCCCCAGACTGACGGGCAGACTGAACGAGTAAACCAGATACTAGAAGATATGTTACGATCTTGCACCTTGGACTTCAAGGGAAGCTGGTGTCGATACCTGAGCCTGGCAGAGTTTGCTTATAACAACAGTTATCAGGCTACTATCGGGATGGCACCGTACGAGGCACTATACGGCCGAAAATGCAGATCTCCTTTATGCTGGCATGAGAGTGGTGAAAAGAGGGAGATGGGACTCCAGACCGATATTATTGATGAGACCACTCAGGCTATAAGGAATATCTGCCAGAGGATAGAGACTGCTCAGAGTCGGCAGAAGAGCTACGCTGATAAACGACGTCGACCACTTGAGTTCGAGGTTGGGGATTCGGTATTCCTGAAGGTAGCCCCTATGAAAGGGGTGATGAGATTCGGAAAGAAGGGGAAGCTGAGTCCGCGATACGTGGGACCCTATCAGATTTTGAGACGAGTAGGCAAGGTGGCCTACGAGATGGAGCTACCGCCAGAAATGGCGGCTATCCATAACGTCTTCCATGTGTCGATGCTCAAAAAGTGTACCCCTGATGCGAGTCAAATGATAGAACTCCCACCAGTGCAAGAATAGGAGAGCCTTAGTTCCGAACGCCGCCCGATCCAGATCCTCGATCGGGAAGTTAAAAGGCTAAGGAACAAGGAAATACCCTTAGTGAAAGTTCTGTGGCGGAACAAGCAGTTCGAAGAAGCCACCTGGGAACAGGAAGATACGATGCGATCAAAGTACCCGGAACTGTTTTAAGTTCGGGACGAACTTTCTATAAGAGGGGGAGGATTGTAACACCCCAAATTTTTCAATGTAAAATCATGACAATGTATGAAAAATGGTTATAATGAAATGATATAAATTTCATGCAATCACATGCTATGAAATGTCATGAATGCATGAAATATCATATTCATGAATATGGAATATTAAAAAAATATTATGAAATAATATTTATGAAATATTATGAATTCATGAAATATTATTAACATTATGAAATTTCATGATGGGCTTGGTTTAATGGGATTTGATATGGATTAGTGCAAATTGTGATAAAAAGAAGAAGTAGAAAGGAGGAAGCAAGGATCGAACCTTGAACCTCCTAATTGCACTCACCATGTCATAACCAATGAACCAAGTAATATTTCATGTAGAAGGAATAAGGAACATACTTGTTAAAAGCTAGGGAAGTGAAGAGACATGTCTTTTCATGAGAAAAGTATAAATAGGGGAATGAGAAGTTAGAGTAACTTCCTCTTCTTCTTTCTCACTTCTCCCCACCGAAATCTTCTTCTTCCTCTTCTCTTTTCAATTTTCAAAATTCCAACCCTAGGGTTCTAACCCTAGGGCAATTGCAAGAAGGAAAGTCCAAGTGCCATTGTCCTCTACCAAGTCCAAGGAACCCTAGAGGAAATTTGGAAGAAAAGGATTGTCACGTACCCTTCAAGTGTAGGGTACCCTACGGTTTAAAGAGAAGGCGAAATTCCAGCGCAAGGATGTAAGTGTCCCCTCGCCTGCAGCATAATTGCTATTGAATGTTTGCTTGTTTCATTCTTTTGAAAAATCACAAGGACCTTCCTTGAGGAAGGTTTCGGCCACCCTATGCTTGGGGGTCCAAGAGAAAGGTTTTTGATCAAACCTTGATGCATGCTAGTACCCCTAGGGACTTTATACACATATGTGTTGTTTCCAAATTTTTGGGAGGACAAAAATTAGGGTTTAGCCACCCTACAACTTTCGGCCAAGAGGGGAAAGGCTAGGGCTTTTGGGTTGCTTGCTATCCTATTATGTTCCCATGATTAGTAGTGTAGATAAAGTGTTTGTGTAAATGTTTGTGTGAAGGTTGGATGTCAAAAACCTAGCCTAGCCATCCTACAAGTTTCGGCCACCCCTTGTAATTTAGGGTTAGTGGAAGCTAACCCCACTTTGAGGTATAAACCATGTTTCAATTGTTAACTTGAAGTGCACTTGAGGTGTTTGTAGAAATGCATGAATGAATGCTTGATTGAAAAACCAAAAGAATTCCCTACCCTTGACTTTCGGCCAACCATGGTTCTAGGGTTGGGAAGTTCTTAATGAAACCATGAAGCATGCTACCACTTATATGATGTGTGTATAATTTATGTGACCTATCTTGTTAGGTATAAAAGCATGCCTTATAGCCCATGGGGCACCCTGATGATATGAACATGATGTGTTTGATAATATGCTTGAAAAAGGATACTCTACTGAAAGTGGGATCAAGAGCACCCCTAAATGTGTGGTGTGTCCCTAGGGGATCATGAGCACCCTTGATGAGTGGTGTGTCCCTTTAAGTTGTTATTAGGAGTACCTTTAAGCATATACATATATGTGTAATTGCATATTAAGATACTTTACTTTGAAAGTTGTGTACCCGAGTCGGAAGGGGGTCGTTAAACAAATCTAATGTGCATGTTAACAGAAGGCCATGGCATTGGTAGGACGGAAGGGTCCTGCTCTAATTAGATTGGTGGCTCGCTACCCCAATTTATTAGGGAACGCGCTTGATGTGGTACTACAACTGGGCCCTAGATGATGATATGATATTTTTAAGTACTTACCTTTATGGAACCTTTTGAAAAATATTTTCTCATTATGTGATGATCTTGTTCCGTAAAGCACTTAGAAATATTTGATGTGATACTTATGATGCTTATGATTCTATCTTGATATGATCTTGTTCCGTAAAGCACTTAGAAATATGTGATGTGATGCTTATGATGCTTATACTTCTATCTTGATTACTGTGTACATGATATGATGTATCGATATGGATTTTGCGAGTAGGCCCGGATTCTTACTAAGCATGTTTTGCTTACTAGTTTCATGTTGTTTTCTTATGCTGCAGATAGCGGTAAGAAATACTTGAACTAAAGGAAGAGGCAGAGGGAAAGCTAAGGGATGTGTGTGGTGATGGCTCGGGAAAGAAAGAAGGATTCTTATCTACCATTTATGTTTAGAATCCAAATTGCTTCCTCTAAAAGATTACAAGTTGTATTACTATATATTGATTGTGTGATGACTATGTCTACTTTACTGTTGGTCAAGTTAGAGTTATGGAACTTATGTCATGTTAGATAACTCATGCTACCTTCCTACTTAAGATTCCATGTTGTAGTGTATTTATTAATGCCTTGCTATAATGTTTAATTGGATCATTTGCAGTAGGTTATGGTTAGATTATGCCATGCTCTATCTTGCTCAAACCATGTTTAGTTCAGTAAATTACGAAGTTAAATGACCCCCTATTATGTTGTAAATGCCTATTGATAAATGATAGGTTTTTGCTCAAGCATGCTTACTACTCTTCTTGCATTGTAATTGTTCTACTTGGTATATATATATGCTTAACATGAGTAATGATATGAATGTATGGACCCGTAACCCCGCCTTTAGGGTAGATATAAGGGTGGGCGTTACATCATTCATGGAACATGGCCTACTTTCATAAACATCATTCTTATTCCTAGAGCTTGCATGATCATGGCATATAAGGTAAACATTGCATCACACTCATTGAACATGACATGTTTGCATAGACATTTATCCTACTCCATAGAACTTGCATGATCATGATACATAAGGTAAACATTGTATTTCATACATAAGCATGATATCTATCTCAAGCATGCATGGGTAGGACTTCCATAAACATACTACCTACCATTCAAGTAGATGGCATAGGACATAAGACATTCATAAATAAACCCTATTAAGCATGGCATCCAATCATAAACATACAAACATGAAACATGGTGCTTAGAGTTAGGGTTATAGGTAACTTAATTTCTACCACATGCTTAAACCTTTATATATACTTCATAATAAACCATAAACCATCATTCTTCAAACCCTAACTTTCCCCAAACCTTAGTTACCTTGCTTGGCCAAAACCTATAAGGGAAGAGTTCCATCATTCAATTACATGTAAGGTAACATAAGAAAAAGTAACAACCATACATTACCTATAGAGTCATAAGGAGCCATTTAGGCTCATGATTAGGGTTCACCCTAACTCCAAACCCTACTTTCTGGGGCTGGCCGAAATATATAAGGGCCATGGGTGCATGAATAAATTCATAGAATTTCCAATTAAACATCTAACACCTTTCATACCACACCATAGGAGCCCTTAGGACCCTTACTTGAGGGAAACCCTAACTCTTTGCCCTAAACCCTTACTTGGCCGAAAGTTGTAGGGTCCCAAAACCTTGTGAAAATTCACATAAGTCCTTTCAACCTCCCCTTGTATCATAAGGGTACACAAGATACATGAATGAAGAGTTAAATCCAACCCTAGCCATGGAAACCCTTGTGATAGTCCCAAACCCTAAGGGGTCTTAGGGTACTCCAAAAACTCCCAAAAATTATATTTATTCTCTAAACATCATGAGAACACATTAGAAAGCATAATTAAGATTTTAAACATCATCATGGACCCAAAGCACAAGGTGGCCGAATATCATAAGGGTCCAAAACTTGGTTTTCTCAACATCAAAACTTAAAACCAAACTTTATATTATGCTAAAAATTCAAAGGAACTAATATACCACAGGTGAGGGAGTCTTACATTGGTTGATCTTGATTATAGACCTTAGATTTGAAAGAAGGATGAAGATCTAGTTACTTCTTGACCACCCCTAGCCTTTGTATCATTGTAAAAGCCTTGGATCTTGGAGATGAAGCTTAAGTGAAATTTTCCCAAGGGAGAACCCTCTCCTTGGGTTTCGGCTAGAATGAGGAAGGAGGGAGGAAGAAAGGTGACTTGATGGAAGAAGAGAAGTAACCCCCCCCCCCATGCCTCTCTTTATAACTCATCAAGGAGGGTAAGTGAAGAGTCATGGTGTCTCTTCATTTTCCCTTAAGCCTTAACCATAATCCACTTCATTTTCACATAGCACTCCCTTGCTAGGTGAATTGGTTAGAGCATGCATGGTTGTACAAGAGGTCCAAGGTTCAATCCTTGGTCCATGCACTAATTTTTTTTCATTTATTTTTATTCTATTTTCCTATTATTTCGAAAATCTCCTAAAAATTCCCCCATAATTATGTTAATATTTCTTATTAAAATCCCTTTATATTTCTATAAATTTTTACCTAAAATTCATAAATAATCATGGTACTAGAAAGCCCATATAAGACCCATTAGTGCCTATTTCCCCAATTTAAATGGAAAAGCATGGATTTCTAGGTTAAAATTCGTGTTAATATTTCTAAGTCCCTTAGAAAATTATCTAAACATACTCAATATTTTAAAGACATATTAGGAGAATTTTTCGGGTCGTTACATTTAGCACATGCCCAAATCAGCAATTCAGCACAGCACACATTCTCCCTAATTATTGTCCCAAAATCTCTCATGCGATTCAGATACAGATCAGAAGCCAACCTCATTAAAACTGAACATTTGGCACACAGTTGGCACACAATAAGAGCTGTCAAAATCCATTTAGCTTCATCTGTTCAACTGCACAATCTATCGCATATGTATCAGATCCACCAATCACAAGACATAGATGTTAGATAGCTTGCTTGGTACATTTACACACTGCGTGGACAGCCCGCCAGTAACAATTCAGAAAACCATAATCTTAACCACCTTTAGAGTAGAGGCATTTTCACCAGCTTTCCATTAGTAAACAACAATATCACAGAAGGCAACAGATTGTTATAGGTTCCAACACCACATGAGCGTCCCTGCAGTTCTTTCATCTGCTCTTTTGTGTTACATTCAGGCCAGTCCCTTGCAGATCTGACCCCCACTGAATAAATTGCAGCAGATTTTTATTTCTTGTAAAAGCTCCTCAGACAGGACACCTTCAATATAAACGGCAGTCCGTTATGACTTCATTATACACTAAACCTTCAGATTTGTCGTATGCGCATCAAAACACATAGCAACCCATTATAACAGACAGTATAGCCTTGCTAAAGTTTGGCACGTTTGGCACCAAAGAATTGTCACTTACCGGGAATAAACTGGCACGTTTGGCACAAACCAACTGGGCCAAGAGAAACCAACCTTGAGACTATATAACACTTCATGTTTATTAGTAAGTCACACTTGGCCCGCCTCAAGACTATATGACCCTTCAAAGAATTCAGTCAGTCAAGCTTAAAACCTGCTCCCTTGTCATGCTTGGCCCGCTGAAATAGGAAGACCAGAAACCCACACTTGATACGAAAGGAACGCTTCAGTAACAGACAGAGTGCACCAAAAGGAAAACATTCTGCACTTCCTGCAAACCATCAGATCTTGATTTCTGCACTACTTCTGTTCCACTACTGACACAATTTGGCATGCAACAAACCAAGACCTGGATCCATTCACACCTTGGTTTTCAGGGAAACTCCAAACTGCAGCTTCAAAGAAAATCTGCAGAGGTCGGTTGAAGCATCAAATTCACTTTGTAAATAATCATCCACCAGCAGCTGCACCTCAACTTCATCAAATCCACATCCAAGCCATCATTTTCAGCCTTCAGTAACACAACAGACAGCAGAGAAAACAGACTCCAGTTTCTACTTCTGCCTGCAAACCGACCGTCCATGTCTCTTTTGGCACATTTGGCAAGTTGGACTGCCATAGCTTCAGATTACTTCTTCTAATTTCTGCTAAAAGACCCCTTAAGAGTGTTGCATGCTTTTAACCATTCTTGTAGGTCTTGGCTTGAGATTTGGCTGCAGTAGACACCAAACAAAAAAAGGTTCGAGCAGAAAATTCAGTTATTTACTGTTCTGTATCAGCCTGCTGAAAACTTGGTAGCAGATCAGTCTAAATTTTCACATCAAGATAACAGATCTGATGTAACGCCCGCCCCTTACCGTTAGGCGGCGCGTTACCTTTAACCCTTTTTTTCTTACTTACTTATATCATTGCGTATGAATCTAACATTGCAGCGGAAATAAAACATAACTAAAAGCATGTGCAACGATAAGGAAGTAATAACATCATATAACATCTAATAGCATCCATATTTAAATACCCTCCAAAAGAACTAGCAAGTATCATGCATAAAGTAGCAACATATGTCTTATTAGAAATAAGAACTAAGTCTATAGATGGCACTAAAGTGGATCGATCAGTCAAGTCACCACCACACACATTAGCCCTTCCTGCAGCTTCCCTTTCTTTAGTAGTTTCTATATTGATCTGCAACATAAGCAAACAACTATAAGTATGAAACTTAGTAAGCTCTTTCCTACTCACTAAATCCATACGTCGCATGCATTTTAAAACATATAACATTTCATGGATAGCATAAAATTCATAAGGCACATAAGATACATGAAGACATATAAACATAGAGCATGTGCATTTCAAAACATTAGGATGCTCTTTGGAAAACATACTAAATAATACTTTAAAATCATATACATCATCTTCTTTGGGGTCCCCGGCTTTGTACCCATTCTTTCTTTTGCACGCATACCCCTATGTAGGATGCGAGGTAGCTAATCCCGACCTACAGGGGTCTACATTCTAGGCTTACTATCTTGCAGCCTAGGGACAGCTTCGGTAGTCCAGAACCGTCGATCTTTTTCAAGACCAGGTACAAGCCATTCTTTAAAGTAAAATTCATATATGCATTCTTTTCTTTTCTTTCGTTCTTTCATATAGAACATGCATTCCTTTCTTTCTTTCTTTCTTTCATATTGCATGTACTATAGACATTCAATCATTCATAATCATAAGCATACTTTCATATATAGAACATGCATTCTTTCTTTCTTTCATATTGCATGTATTATAGACATTCAATCATTCATAAACATAGGCATACTTTCATGGCATAATCATTAGCATAAATAGAAAGACATGGAAGGACCTTTCTTTTAACACATGTAAGTGAAGCAACCATCATGCTAGTTTCATCAATACATCATACTTATAACATGCTTGTCTTAATTAAGGCAATATGTTAGTTTAATCTTTCTTTTCTCATCTTAATACATGCTGGCCGAAACTTCATAGCAAGGATATCATAGCATAAGAGTCATATAATCATGGAAATAAAAATATACATTACATAAGAGGTCATTTACAAGTACACTGGTAGTCTAGACTTCACTAAACACTAGTTTAGGTGCATGAATTGTACTTGAACTTATTCTTAGCCTTTATTCTAGTAATTGGCCAAAATTCACAGTATGTATAACATGGTATAAAATTTCATATAACATGTAAACAAAAACATATTTTACCATTAAGGTCATATACAAGCATAAAGGTAGTCTAGGCTTCATTAAACACTAGTTTAGGGGCATGCTTTGTACTCGAACCTATTCTTAACCCCTATTCTTGTAATTTGTTGAAACTCACAGTAGGGATTTCATAGCATAATCATTCACCTAACATGGGAATAAAAGCATATTTTTCATAAGAATTCATTCACAAGTGCAAAAGTAGTTTGTACTTCACCAAACACTAGTCTAGGTGTATGATCTAGAGTTCTACTTGGATTATCATGCATATGGGTACATGTAACATTTTTCTAAACATCAATACATAGAATGAAGCATGAGTTTAGGCTCAAACAACTTAGATAAGGTACTGACCCTAAGGTATAAATTATTTCCATCATGAAATAAAACACTCAATCACACGCATATCACTTGATTTAACCATAACTTCATGAAGGTCTATAAAAATCTGTTTTAAGGAATAATTTAAGGTCCCTTGGCTGAATGTTACAGAGGTCCCTTAGCATAGATTCCACAAAATTTCGTGGCCTAAAACATTTATATAGCAAGGAAACAATCATTAGAACAATAGCCTACTTCATGCATCAACATTTATCCATTTCATGACTTGGCCGAATTCTTCCAAGTCCTTTACATCATGGAGGGCATTCAAACACTATGTATCCATCATATATTCATTACAAAAAGGTAGTAACAATTTCATGAACTCTTCCTTTAAGTTTTTAGACATAGAAAAGGGGGTACCCCTTTATGGCCAAAACTTCCCTCAAGGATTTCTTCCATTTTCTTTCACCCAACATCACAAGCAACATAAAAATCATAAAAAACACATAAAAAGCCATTATGTTGTAGGTGAGGGAGTCTTACCACTTGTTCTTATGTTCCCAAATGATCTCCAAATTTTGGAGAAGAAAAGACCTCTTAAACTCTAGTACTCCTCTTGTTCTTCTCTTCTTTTGGTCTGGTTTTCTCTAGGAGGTGAAGGACTTGAAAATGGTAGCAAGGGGACCAAGGATTTCGGTGAGGAAGAGGATGAAGGAGAAGAGTTTGGTGGAGAGAAAAGGGGAAGGTTTCTTGGTCGAAATGCATTAGGCATTTCCTCCTCTTCATGGCCTTTTATGATGAGTAAAGAGGCAAGCACCTCTTTAATGGTGTCTCTTCATCTTCTTTGTGTCTCTTCATCTCCTTTCCCACTTATCTACAATTCCCCATCCTCTTCTAATAGCACTCCCTTGCTAGGTGACTTGGTTCATCTTCTTTTTACTTTCTCTTTCTTTTATTATTTCTTCTTTTTTTTTCCAAGCCCGCATAACCAAAGCCCACCTAGAGAATGCTACTTATTTAATTCATACACATGCATATTTATATCATTATTCATTCATTCATGTGCATGATGTCAAGCATAATATTAATGTAGCATATAAACATAATTATCACACATCCACTACGTGTCAAGATAATGTCTAACATTTCTTTATTCGCAACTTTTCCCCCTAAATTCATAATATTATTCTTGGCCACATATTCCATTATTACTACGCTAGAGTGGAAAATTTGGGGCGTTACATCTGATCCCCATGATTCTCCAAACTAAGCAACAGTTCACACAATAGACCTCTCCCTTTCACTTAACCATTCAGCTCCCTGAAAACTGTTCCCGCTTTCACTTGAACCTGCAATTCAACTACAACCCCCAGCTATTGCCATAGGGCAGAAAATTCATTAGAGTTTTACCTGAATCCATTCCTGACCATCTTAGCCGAGAGTTGGCAGCAGTTATCACCAACCTCGCAGGATCTCAGAAGCCCAAATAAATATAAGTGCTACTAGTACAACACTTGGTTTCTTTATTGCAGCCATCAAAAACTCCACAATCCACCAAAATTGTTTCCATATCTTCATAGAAATCAGAGCAATTCCTTGATTTTCTGAAGACAATTCCTTTTCCAAACTGCACTTGGCTCTGTTACTATGAGAAAATATAACAATTATGAAAATATGAAAATATAAAAATATAAAAAATCTTTGGGGCCTCCGAAAGGGGTCAAAACGATAGAATTTGGCCCCAACAGTGGTGGTTATGGTGGGGTTTGTGGGGTAAACCCCATGGTAAGAAACGTAGATCTTGAAATTCTGAGACCGTGCCAACTGACAGAGCTTGATTTCGAGTTTCCAGCAAAAAGTTATGACCTTTTGAAGTTTGCCGAAGTCGTTCAGAGCCCCTTTTGAGACATTAAACGTCATTTTTATGGCTTCCGCCCTAAATGTGACTTGTAGAACTCGGAATTATCTTCAATTTGATAGGTCATGGGCCGTGTGATTCATCTGGAGTAAAAAGTTAAGCCTCTCTGAAGGTGGCTTAGGGTTCCATATGATTGGCTTAGGGTTTCAACTAAACTCATTTCAAATTTGCTTTCCATAATTTAATAAAGTTTCTTAAGAAATTAGTGTTCATTCACCCAAAAATTATATCGTCTACATAAATTTGGGCTATAAAAATGTCTTTTTATAAAGTCTTAACAAATAAGGTTGAATCAATTTGACCTTGGTTAAAACTTTTAGAAATTAGATAGGTGGATAGTCTTTCATACCAAGCCCTAGATACTTGTTTTAACTCATAAAGGGCTTTCCTAAGTTTAAATACGTAGTTAGGGTAGTCAACGTCTTCAAAGCCTGGGGGTTGTCTTACATACACTTCCTCTTTTATAAATCCATTCAGGAAGGCAGATTTAACATCTATTTGGTATAGTTTAAATCCCCTATGGGCTGCAAAGGCTAGTAACATTCTAATTGAAAGAAGTTTAGCTACAGGGGCATAAGTTTCATCATAGTCTAACCCCTCAACTTGACTAAATCCCTTAGCTACTAAGCGAGCTTTGTTTCTTACTATCTCACCTTGGTCATTCAACTTATTCCTAAATTCACACTTAGTGTCTATAATGGACTTACCTTCCGGTCTAGGTACTAAGTCCCAAATTTGGTTTCTATCAAATTGGGCTATTTCTTTCTGCATAGCAATGATCTAGTCTGGGTTAGGTAAGGTCTCTTCCATAGTTTTAGGTTCTATCTTTGAAATAAGTGCAACCTGACTGAGGTTTCTATAGGAAGACCTTGTTTTAACCCCTAAGGTTGGATCACCCATGATTTAGTATGGGTTTCTTAGATCTCCTAGAACTTGGTTTAGCCTCAGGTCTGGCTGGTAGGTTTTGGGTTGGTACAGGAGCAGGTTCAAAAATTTAAGTTGGTTCAATCATTGGTTCAATTGTTGGTTCAACTATTGGTTCAATTTCTTCTTGGTCTTGATTTGAGGTAGTTGGATTTGATGAGTTGGTTAAGTTGATTGGGTTAGGTAAAATAGTTGATTTTGTTATAATTTCTTCATCAAATATAACATTCGTGGTTTCTTCAATTTTAAGGATATGTTGTTATAGACCCTATACGCCTGACTCATGGTTGAGTATCCTACAAAAAATTCCTAGGGTTGATTTTGATTGAAATTTCCCAAGGTAGTCTTTTGTATTTAGGATATGTACCTTACACCCAAAAACCTTTAGATAATATAAGCTGGGTGTTTTAAGGTAATAGATTTCATAAGGTGTTTTATTGTGTCTTTTATTTATTAGGACCCTATTTTGAATATAACAAGCGGTGTTAATCGCCTCTGCCCAAAATTGATTATGTTGGTGCAGGCAGCACCTAAGTTGAACCTGGGTTTTGATAATGACAAAGGGTTCAAGAGTTAAGATGTTATTGTGTTCTAATGTGCTTACTAAGTGTGCAGGAAGAAGCCCTAGGTACACTAGGTAAGAAGTCCTGGCAAAGGGCTAAGCAAAGAAGTCCTGGTCAAGGACTGACAAGAAGACCTGACCGGAAGTCGGGCAAAGAAATCCTGACAAGGGGCTGGGCACCGAAGACCTGATCGGAAGTTGGGCACGAAGACCTGGTCAGGTGGATTAGGCAAAAGTCCAACCGGAGGAGCCGGTTGGCAAAAGGTAAACTCTCCTGAGAGGAGTAGGTGAGGACGCGTTTCCCATCGAGGTAACAGTAGGTGTCGGTTCGACCTAAGGTTCCATTTGGGAGACCCGAAGTCAGAACCAAGACAATTACGGCTGTAACTACTACTTGTCATGTTTTTGAGACTAACCTTAGTTGCAGGGTCGTAGGACTGATCGTCTGCAAGTGAAGGTTCTTCACTGGGCCTAGGCACCCGAATGGAGTCAGGCGCCCGAGTGGGCTCAGGCGCCCGTAAGGATACGGGCGCCCAAGGGTGAAGGCAAAAACCAAAAACCAGCTGCGAAGCCACTGAACCAAGGCGGATCAGGCGCCTGTGAGCTCACGGGCGCCCCCATCAGCTCAGGCGGCCAAGAGGGGAGGATAAGCGCTGACCGAGCCCGCGAATAAGGATTCCCGGATCGAAGGGCACGTGTCAGGCGCCCCCAACCCATCAGGCATCCTATGGAGTACTATAAAAGGGGCTCGACCCCAAGGCTTCAACAACACAGTTTTCATACGCTCCAAAGCTTTTCGTTCAAGCACTACGCCCCGGCAAACTCCGATTTCGAGATTCCACCACCGACGATGTACCTTTGCTCTGAAATACGATCCATATCGGACGTCGGTAAAGAAAAGTGTAATTAGTTTCATTTACTGCAATATTTCTGTACTGAATTTGTAAACCTGTTTTTGCGCGAGTATAGTATTGCCCAAAGTAACGGTCAAGCACCGTGGGCCTTGGAGTAGGAGCCGACCGCGACTCCGAACCAAGTAAAAACTACTTGTGTTCCTGTGTGATTGATTTATTTCCGCTGCACGTTTTCTCTTTCCTTAATGCGAAATAGATTTTAACGATATTCACCCCCTTTTTCTCGATCCAACAAGTGGTATCAAGTGGGTGGCTCAAATTTGGTGCAACCACCAATTTGAGATTTTTTTCGGATTTTACAAAATTTTCAATTTCATTTTTTTCGAATTTTTCTCGTTCATCGAGGTTGGTGCAACATCACTCGATCGTTTCTTTTTTTAATTATCTTATTCCCGCACTACTAATCCAAGACCAAGTCTTGGGACAAGATTTTTTTTCTATTTTTGTCATTTCAGAAATACTAATGGCCATGCAAGAAGGTTTCAGTACAGCCATACCACCACTCTTCAGTGGAGAAGACTTCTCCTACTGGAAGAGTCGGATGGAGGTCCACCTGAAAACACAGGTGGACATATGGATCATAATCCAATCTGGTTTGGAAATCCCAAAGAATGCCGAAGCAGTGACACAACCTTACACAGAATGGGATGCCTCGCTGAAAAAGAAAATCGAGGCCGACGCAAAGGCGACCCATACACTCCAATGCGGACTAACCAAAGAAGAGCTGAACCGGGTGGGACGCTTCAACAGTGCAAAGGAACTCTGGAGTAAGTTGATCGAATTGCACGAAGGAACCTCCGACACCCGAATCAGCAAGAGGGACCTTCTGTTGAACAAATTGTACACCATCAAAATGAACGAAGGTGAGTCGGCAGCCCAGCTCCACGCCAGAATCCAGGAGTTGATGAACGACCTACATACAATCGGTCACAAGGTAGAAAACCGTGACCTTATCAGGTATACTCTAAATGCCTTCCCGAGAAATACTTTGTGGGCATCTATGGTAGATGCTTACAAGGTTTCTAGGGACCTTTCTAAAATTAAACTAGACGGATTATTTTCTGAACTTGAATTACATGAGCAGACTAACTGTATCCTAGTCGAGAAAGGCATTGCTTTTGTTGCACCCGAGTCTGACTCAGACTCAGACTCAGAAGATAGCGAAGGGGATCAACCCAAGCTGGTTCGGCTAGCCCGGGACTACTACAAGGAGCTGAAACATCAGACCAACAAAAGAAAAGCCAGCCGAAAGAAGGAAGATCCAGCTGAACCATCTAAGACCAAATCAAATGTAATCTACTACAAATGCAACAAGAAGGGACACTACAAATCAGAGTGCCCCAATCTGAAAGAAGCAAAGAAGACAAGAAGAAAGAAGGCCCTTCAAGCAACTTGGGACGAATTTTCCTCCGAAGAAGAAGAAGAGGCCCCACATGTTGGGATCGGGTGCATGTCGACAAGGATACGAGTTCGTAAAATTTAAAATTTTTACGTGCAGCGGAAGAGTTTGCATAAAATAATTTCCTAAATTATTTTAACTTCGTATCTAGCATGCAACCTTATAGTGTATCGACATAATCATAAAATAAAAGTTTGCGGAAAAGTAAACTAATTTACTTTTATACCTCGCGTAACTTGAAGAAAGGGACGAGATCCAACCGTAGCGTCCCTTGGAAGCTTCGCCTCTATTCGCGTCCACGCCGAGTTCTCTTCGGGATGACTTCGTAAAGTCACGAGTTTTGTGCCGACGAGAACTACTAGATTCTCGGAAGGCACAACTAGAAGAATAAGAGAGGAAAGGTAGGAAACTAACCAACGAAGTAACGGAATCGTATTCCGGGAAGAGAGGAGTCGCTATCCGCTTCTTCTTCTTCGTGTTCGGGTTTCTTCTTCTCCTTGCTTGCTCACGCCAACCTCTAGGAGAGGTGTGATTTGCGCCGGCCCTAGATAGGAAGAAGGTGGCCAAGGTGGCCGACCCTAGGTCTTCTAGTGGGCGCCGGCCCTAATGGGAAGGAGAAGAGGAGAAGAGAATAGAAGAGAGAGAGAGGGAGAGCTCTATGATTCAATTACTTGAATTGGAATTAAGGGCTAGCCTTTGGTTCCTTTATATAGTAGCAACTCCTTTGCTAAGTCTCCCTCTAAACCGAATTAACGGAATTAACGGAATTAGTTATAAGAAATTTATCTTATAAATTTTCTTATTGCTTATTCCGTTTAAGCCTAGTCTTATTATAACCATTTATAATAAAACAAATTAGTTATCATAAGAAATTTATTCTATAAATTTTCTTATGAATTTTATTATAACTAACTTTATAATAAAACTAATTATTTATCATAAGAAATTTATCCTATAAATTCTTATGAATTAATTCCGTTTAAACCAAGTCTTTATTATAAACTAATTTATAATAAAAACTAATTCTTCTTCTCTTTAAATTATGGAATAAATTTTATAAGAAATTTATAAACTTTCTTATTATGGAAAAATCAATTCATAATTGATTTTATAAAATTAAAATAAACCCAATTCATGGATTATTTTAATCTTCCATAAAAGAATAAATTTCTATAAATTTATTTATATAAATTTCTTTATACAAATTTATTTATCCATAATTCATAAAATAAATCGTGCTTGATTTATCTTATTAATTAAACCAAATAAATTGATTTAATTCCCTTTAATGGCCGGCCACCACAAGGAGGGTTAATACCCTCTTTGGCCGGCCAAAACCGACCCGAACCGATCGCGAATTAAACTCATTTAATTCGCCCAAAAAGCCTTCAAAAGACTTAGCCATTCTAGTTTCCATTGCGCCTCTGATTAACTCAGATTCGACTTATTTCTCTTGATCGGAAAATTCAATTTTCAACTCGTTTTAAATCCCTCGGATTACTCGTAGTGCGTGTGACTAAATAGGCTTTCGATTTATGTTGGCCGTCTATAATTAACTAATTATAGAACGATCATGAGTGGCACCTAGTAGTACATCATGATCCCCAATTAATCGAAAGATCAACGGTTTGACCTCAGAAGAAATTATTCTGAAACCCTTCAGCAGCTCTAATGAATCGTGCCCCATTCCCTTCACCACCTTATACCCACTTGGTTCAGGACACGGTCAATGGTGTCAGTCCCCACTAGGCTGACTACGTCACGCCTAGCCCAAGTAATATCTTACTCGTCCTTTGGATTTCTAATTACTCTCATGTATTTTAGAGACTCTCACTCTAAACATGATATGCTCTGGCCAGAGGCTTTGAGTAACAATCCGACGATAGGCCTGGGTATACATCTCCTCGCAAGGAGTGGTGAATCCTTTGTAGGCTGTTCAAACATCTTCGGGCACTTCGGCTTATACCCGATCATCCTGGGTCCACACCTCCTTGGAGATGCTTGCTTAAGATGTCAAAGTATAAGTCTCTATGACCAAGATGACTTGAACACCGCAAGTTAAAGGAACATCGCACTTAAGCCGCAGTAAGATCTTCATTGACATATCTACATGTAGATTCCCATATGAAGTCTTACAGCTAGTCACTCCAATGAACTAGTTCCCATAACTAGCATCCATGTTTATCTCCGGACATCCCAATGTCACCAGCCAGTGAGAATCAGCTGATTAGAGAATAACCCATGCTAGTCTCAACAGAATTGATAGTGTCCGTATTTATCAATTCATCGACTAGGGATATTTTCAATACTTCACATTTGCACATTTAGAGATAATCACTAGTTGTGATCCCATCATAAATTATCTTATGCTGTGAGTTGTATTGCGGACATTCAGTAGATGAGTTTAAGATCACAATCAAATACACAAGCATGTATACTCAAATAGTGAATTATCATTTATTTAAGATAAATGTTTACAATCATAAGGCGATTGCCTTAGGACACTTCTCTCATATCACTAACACCACAATCGAACCTGCTCGCCTTGACTGCTTCGAAAGAGATCGACACCGGATCAGAATCGGAGCCAGACGACGGAAAGCTCACAATTTCGGAGGACGGCAAAATCACTGTAAGTGGTTACTCTAAAGTTAAATTAGCAGAATTAATTACTTATCTATCTAATAACTTGGCAAAAGCCAAAATTCGAGTCGAGGGCCTCCGACAGGAAGTAAAACTCCTGAAAGAGGGAGCTGACTCTAGATCTTTGACTGAGAAGGTTCAAGAAGGAACCTCTACTCAAGTTGAAAAGCTTGAGAAAGAGAACTTCTCCTTGAAAACTAAAGTCAAGGACCTTAGAGCAGCCTTAGAACGATTCACTTCGGGTTCCAAGGGTCTTGACATGATCCATGGAAAATAGAAGTCCGTTCTAAATCGATCCAAGTTAGGATATCGAACCAAGGCTAGACAAAGGTCATACTATGTTGTACTGAATCAATCTAGACCCAAAATTCATGCATGGGTACCCAAACATTGCCTGAGCAACTAAGCTGGACCAAACTAGTATTGGATCCCCAAGGACAAGATTCATATCTTGCCTAATCACTACCGTGGCTTTAGTCCAGGGGGAGCCAACTTAAAAACCATTTTTATAATTAAATAAATTCTTTTTCTTATTATAAAATTGCATGCTTGCTTGATTATTTACTTTATGCAATTTACCATGCTTAGACCTAGGACTGGTTAGATTAAGGACTAAAATGATTAACTGAAATTTAAACAACCTAGTATTGGGTGGAGGTGAGATGATAGTACGTTAGGGAAGCCATGTTGGCGGAACTAACCGAAGTTACTGATCCAAGACCCAAACTAGTTAGACCAAAATCTTTCAAGGAGTAACTTGAAAATGGATTTTCAATAAAAGGCTTTGTCAAGGAAAGGGTTGATGATCCAATAAGGCTACGGCCAAAGAAGGCCTAGTGCCTCGCCAAGACTTAGAAGCCGATTATTGAAAACCAAATTCACTTTACTATTGTCAGATTTGAATCATGGTTTTTCAAATTTAAAACATAATAAATTGGGTTTAAAATTAATTTAACTTTTCAAAATTAATCATAGGTTTTCAAAATAAATTTCTTACTTCTATTAAAAACTGTCTCACAAAACCCATAAGGTCAACGTGATTGATAACTCTAGATTGGGTGAGACAGACTAGGTTGTGAAAATCAATTTAAGCTATCCTTAATTCTAATTGGATCCAAATCAACAAACTCTTTATGTGTAGGAACATAAAGATTTAGACCAATGAATGTTGGATAGCGGGTGCTCCAGAATACATTGACTGGGGACAAATTAAAATTCACCAAACTCAAGTTCAAGAACCTAGGCTCAATAGCATTTGACAACAATGCTACACTCAAAGTCATTGGGTCAGGTAACATTGAACTCAAATCTGATTTTGTAATTAATAAGGTACTCTTGGTTGAGATCTTTAAGTTTAATTTGCTTAGTATAAGTCAATTATGTGAGTAGGCTATGTAGTTACCTTCACCAACTCTACAAGACTCAGAAGTCATGCTTAAGGGCGCTAGGAGAAATAACGTTTACACTATAAACCTACCCGTAGAACCAAAATGCTTCTTAACTCAGGTAGAAGAATCAAACCTCTGGCATAGGAGATTAGGTCACACTAATCTAAGATTAATATAAAAAATCATCCAACTTGGTTTAATTAAAGGAATACCAAAAATTAAGAACTATGAAAACATAATATGTGAATCATGCATCCAAGGTAAACAAACAAGGTCTAATCACAAACAAATTCAATCAGACCTAATGCAAATCACACTTGAGCTCCTGCACCTTAACCTATTTGATTCACATGGAGCCAAGTCACTAAGCGGAAATCGGTACTGCTTAGTTATTATCGATGATTACTCTAGGTTAACTTAGGTTAGGTTCCTAAAGACTAAGGATGAAACCCTAAACCTGTTATTGTTTTTTGTAAGATAATTGAAAATCAAAATGATACCAAAATCAAAAGACTTAGGAGTGATCACGGGGGAAAGTTTGAAAATCAAAGGTTCGAGGAATTTTGTAGAGTGAACAGGTATATACACGAATTTTCGTGTCCTAGATAGAACCCCCCAACAAAATGGGATAGTAGAACAGAAAAATAGAACCCTACAGGAAGCCGTTAGGACTATGCTCAATGAATTCAATATAGCTAACCAATTTTGGGCAGAAGCAATTATTACTGCTCGCTATATCCAAAATAGGGTCCTAGTTAACAAACGACATAATAAAACTCCCTATGAATTATACTACCATAGACTTCTAAACCTACATTACCTAAGGGTCTTTGGGTGCAAAGTCCATATCCTAAATACCAAGGACTACCTAGGCAAATTCCAATCTAAGTCAACCCCAGGGGTCTTCTTAGGATATTCAACAACAAGTAGGGCCTATAGGGTTTACAATAAACAAACTAACAAAATTGAAGAAATAACAAATCTAATATTTGATGAGGAAATTAATTCAAAATCTGATAATCCAGATCTAAATCTATCAAATATTGATCATGAAGATAATGAACAAATTATTAAAACACTGGTTGAACCTCTAAATGAACTAACTATAGAATCAACTACTGAGTTGATTGAACCAACAATTGAACCAACCCAAGTAGTTGAACCAAATACTGAACCGAACCGTCCAGCCGGACCTGAGGCTGAACCAAGCAATAGAAGAACTAAGAAACCCAGACTCAGTCATCCAACTGATCAAATTGTGGGTGATCCAACACTAGGAGTCAGAACTAGGTCTTCCTATAGAAATCTTAGTCAGATTGCACTAATTTCGAAAATTGAACCTAAGACTATAGAGGAAGCCTTACCTGATCCTGATTGGATCATAGAAATGCAAGAGGAGTTAGCCCAATTTGAAAGGAACTAAGTCTGGGAACTAGTACCTAAACCTGAGGGCAAATCCATCATTGACACTAAGTGGGTATTTAGGAATAAGCTAAATGACCAAGGGGAAATAGTTAGAAATAAAGCCCGCTTAGTAGCTAAAGGGTTCAGTCAAGTCGAAGGGTTATTAGACTATGATGAAACCTATGCCCCAGTAGCCTGACTTGAGTCTATTAGAATGTTGATAGCCTTTGCAGCCCATAAAGGATTTAAACTCTACCAAATGGATGTAAAGTCAGCTTTTCTAAATGGATTTATTAGAGAAGTCTATGTAGGACAACCTCCCGGTTTTGAGGACTTAGAAAAACCTGACCATGGTTACAGACTCAATAAGGCACTGTATGAACTAAAACAAGCACTTAGGGTATGGTATGAACGCCTATCAACCTACCTCATTTCTAAGGAATTTAACCAAGGACAAATTGACTCAACTCTTTTTGTTAAAACCTTAGAAAAAGACATCCTTATTGCCCAAATCTATGTTGACGATATCAGTTTTGGATCCACCAACTTAAATTTCTTAAAAGAATTTGTAAAAATAATGGAAAACAAATTTGAAATGAGTTTAGTTGGTGAGCTCAACTTCTTTTTAGGATTATAAATTAAGCAAACTAGGGATGAAAATTATGTCCATCAATCCAAATATGCTAAGGAGTTAATAAAGAAATTTAAAATGGATAACTCCAAAAGCATATGTACTCCTATGGTCACAAATGTAAAAATAGATAGTGACCCTGATGGTAGACCCGTAGATCTTAAACTATATAGAAGTATGATTGGTAGTCTACTTTACCATACAGCCAACAGACCTGATATTCTTTTTGCTGTAGGAATGTGTGCTAGATACCAAACCTGTGCTAAGGAAACACACTTAGCAGCCCTAAAAAGAATACTTAGATACATCAAGGGCACCCTAAATGTAGGGATTTGGTATCCTAGAACCTTAACTTTTGACCTGTCATATACTCAGATTCTGACTATGCTGGTTGCAAACTAGATAGAAAGAGTATAAGTGGAAGCTGCCAACTTTTAGGAAACAGTCTAGTGAGTTGGTGCAACAGAAAGCAACATTGCGTAGCTCTATCCACAACCGAAGCTGAGTATGTTGCTTTAGGAGAGTGTTTAGCACAACTCTTATGGATGATGCACACTCTTAAGGACTTCCAGCTTGACTACACCCAAACCCAAGTCTACATTGATAATATAAGTTCAATTAAACTATCTAAGAACCCAATCCAACACTCTAGAACTGAACACATAGAAGTTAAACACCACTTCGTAAGAGATCATATAGCTAGGGGTGAAATAGTCCTTAAGCATGTAGACTCAAAATCTAACTTAGCTGATAAATTCACCAAACCCTTACCTGAGTCAGAGTTTAGCTCACTAAAAAGGCAGTTAGGGTTATGCTTGATAGAATAGGAATGCTCTAATTATGTTTCTTTTCAAAAACTGTTTTACTTCTTATTTCAACTTGCAAAATCATTTCTTTATTTATTTAAAATGATTTTTTGACTTAGTTTTTTCAAAACTTACCCCTTTCAAAACTAGGGTTTTTTCACAAATGGACTTAGACTAGGCCCTAACCCTAGAACTACATGCACCTATAGATCTAGAAGCCAGCATCTCACAAGCACCTTAGGGTACCTTTGTTTGATAACCTAGACTGGGTTGAGATGCTTAGGTCTATGCCTTGATTCAAGATGCTTTAAGTCAGTGCATCTGTAGTAATTGGGGCGATAAATACAAATTAAACAGTAATCAGGTTAAGTATCAAGCTTAGAAAATTGAACTTGATCAAATCACTTAACTTGACTAACCCTAGCGAAAGCTACTATTTATAACAGTTAGTAAGTAGCTAACTGGGTTAGACAGAACCCGAAAGAGGAAATTCAAATTGATTTGGGTCAGATTAAACTTAGAATTGGTTTAGTAAAGCACCTTACTTTGATTACTCATTTTCTTTGCTATATTTTTTTTTGATATATGGCAAAGGGGGAGAGAGTGGAAAGGAGAGAAAAGGAGGCTTTAAAAGTTAATTTTTTTTCAAAAATTCAAAAACTTTCATCTCCTTTTTCAAAAAGTAAAGTTTTGTAAGTAATTAAGTTTTTTTTTAAAAAAAAGTCAATTGTTGTTTTTCAAAAATTAATCTAAGTACTTACTCAAAATTTTCAAGCAAAATTTTTCTAAGTTGTAAACTCAAAATTTTGCTTGAAATTTTTTCTAAGTATTAAAACTTCAAAATCAGTGTAGAAAATTTTCTAAAGTGCAAAAACAAATTATTTTCGAAATTATTTTTAAGTAGTTAACTCAAAAGTGTTTTCGAAACTATTTTTAAGTACTTACTCTAAAAATTTTCTTGTAGAAAATTTTCTAAGTATGTTGAAAAATTTTCTAAGTGCCCAACTCAAAATATTTTGAAAATTTGTTCTGACTTTAAAAATCCTATTTTGAAAATTTTTCTAAGTATGGAAAATCTGAAAAACTTTTCAAACAAAGACATAGAAACATTTTCAAAAAACCCCCACGAATGTTTGAAAAACTCAGGGAGAGATTTCTTCGAGGGGGAGGAAATTAAAATTGATACTTTACCTATCTTTCTGCTGTTTAACTTAACTTTTTGAATCGGGTTGCAATAAATCAAAAAGGGGGAGATTGTTGGTGCAGGCAGCACCTAAGTCGAACCTGGGTTTTGATAATGGCAAAGGGTTCAAGAGTTAAGATGTTATTGTGTTCTAATGTGCTTATAAGTGTGCAGGAAGAAGCCCTAAGTACACTAGGCATGAAGTCCTGGCAAAGGACTGGGCAAAGAAGTCCTGGTCAAGGACTGGGCAAAGAAGTTCTGGTCAAGGACTGGGCAAGAAGACCTGACCAGAAGTCGGGCAAAGAAGTCCTGGTCGAGGACTGGGCACGAAGTCCTAGCAAGGGGCTGGGCACCGAAGACCTGACCGGAAGTTGGGCATGAAGACCTGGTCAGGTGGATCGGGCAAAAGTCCAACCGGAGGAGCCGGTTGACAAAAGGTAAACTCTCCTGAGAGGAGTAGGTGAGGACGCATTCCCCGTCGAGGGAACAGTAGGCGTCGGTTCGACCTAGGGTTCCATTTGTGAGACCCAAAGTCAGAACCAAGATACCTACGACTGTAATTACTACTTGTCATGTTTTTGGGACTAACCTTAGTTGCAGGGTCGAAGGACTGATCCTCTGCATGTGAAGGTTCTTCACTGGGCCTAGGCGCCCGACTGGAGTCAGGCACCCGAGTGGGCTTAGGTGCCTGTAAGGATACGGGCGCCCAAGGGTGAAGGCAAAAACCAAAAACCAGCTGCGAAGCCATTGAACCAAGGCGGATCAGGCGCCCATGAGCTCACGGGTGCCCCCATCAGCTCAGGCACCCATGAGGGGAGGATAAGCGCTAATCGATCCCACGGATAAGGATTCCAGGATCGAAGGGCACGTGTCAGCCACCCCCAACCCATCAGGCACCCTATGGAGTACTATAAAAGGGGCTCGACCCCAAGGCATCAACAACACAGTTTTCATACGCTCCAAAGCTTTTCGTTCAAGCACTACGCCCCGGCAAACTCTGATTGCGAGATTCCAGTGCCGACGAAGTCCCTTTGCTCCAAAATACGATCCACATCGGACATCAGTAACGAAAAGTGTAATTAGTTTCATTTACTGTAATATTTCTGTACTCAATTTGTAAACCTGTTTTTGCACGAGTATAGTATTGCCCAAAGTAAACGGTCAAGGACCGTGGACCTTGGAGTAGGATCCAACCGCGACTCCGAACCAAGTAAAAACTACTTGTGTTCCTGTGTGATTGTTTTATTTCCGCTGTGCGTTTTCTCTTTCCTTAATCTGAAAAAGATTTTAACGATATTCACTATCATTTTTCTTGATCCAACACATTAGTTATACTATAATCGTTGAGCATGGTCCTAGCCGCTTCATGAAGGGTTCTATTTTTCCTTTCGACTTTCCCATTTTGTTGGGGGTTTCTTGGGCATGAAAATTCATGGATATATCCATTAATTTTATAGAAGTCATTAAACCTTTGGTTTTCAAACTCTCCCCCATGATCACTTCTTATTCTTTTAATTTGTGTATCTTTTTGATTTTCGAGTATTTTACATAGGTTGTTAAATGATTCAAACATTTCATCTTTGGTTTTCAGAAACCTAATCCAGGTAAATCTAGAATAGTTATTAATGATTACTAAGCAGTATTGATTTTCACATAGTGACTTGGCTCCATGAGATTGAGTAGGTCTAGGTGTATGAGCTCATGCGTAGCTTGGGTTAAGTCTGATTGAATAGATTTATGGGCTAATTTTATTTGTTTACCTTGTTGGCATGAGTTATAGATTGAATATTCAAAGTTTCTAATTTTAGGGATTCCTTTAACTAATCCGTTTTGGCTTAATTTTCAAATTAATTTCGTGTCAGTGTGACCTAGTCTTCTATGCCATAAATTAGTTCATGATCCATTGCAAACAATTCAGAATTAAGTCAATACTTAGTTCATGATCCATTGCAAAACCAAGTGTGCTCAGTCGCTCAATGTACTCCAACATTTTTAACACAAACTGCGAAGCAGAAGTGTCATCCTGCATCTTAGAGGTGAAGAGGAGTCTGGAGACTTCGAACCTTTCGGATCTCGCCTGCTCTTCAAACAACTCATGAAGATGGAAGATGATGGTATAAGCATCCATATGCTCATGCTGCTTTTGCAGCTCAGGTATCATAGAGGCTAGCATGATGCAACTTGTAAGTTCAGAATCGGTCACATGTTTCTGATAGGCCACTAACTGGTCTGGAGTTGCATTTTCTGGAGGATGGCTAGGAAGTTGATCTTCAAGGACATAAGCAATCTTCTCTGCCTTGAGGACTATCCTCAGGTTTCGAAGCCAGTCCATGAAGTTCGGCCCAGTCAGTTTATTGGTGTCCAAAATGGAACGCAAGTTTAGAGAAGACATGATCGAGTGATTAACCTAGAAATACAAATTGAGCTTATGTGAGAAGAATGATAAAGAATGTATCAATATACATTAATTAAAAATCCTATTTATTTTTCAAATTGAATAACCCTTTTTATCAATTCGGGAGATTGTAGGAGCATCTCCAAATAGGTTGATATCCAACCATAGATAAAAACAACCATGGCTGTGGCCATCAAGTTTTTCTTAGCTATGAAGGTAGGTAATTATACCGATTACATATCACATATATGTAACTATCACTTTATGCTATCAACTAATTGAATGTTTGCATAAATCATTGGGTTGTTAACTCATTAACAAGTATGCATCAATATACATAGCACCCAACTGCACCTCTCTTTACATCGACCTTGGCTGTGGCACAACAAATCGATGCTCCAAGCTTAAGGCTGACCCATTAATCAAGAAATAGTTTTAATATGGTTGGAGCTCATTCAACCGCTTAGTCAGGCTTGGATGTGTCCAACAACCAAAACTAAGGATTGACCTCTGACTCGTACTATATTATTCATAAACTAATTCCATGGTTTGAACATGTTGAGGTTCAAGCCGGGCATGGATGTGTCCATCAACCCAAACGAGAAACAAAACTCCGATTCTAACCATATTAATGGAAGGTGTTGGCCTTAATATTTTGTAAGGGGTTTTGGGTCTCATCCTTTCTTTTCTAAGCACATTCAAGACATATAATTATGTCATGACTAACGATTTCCTTAATAAAGTATGTATGTGACTTAATTTATCAAGTCTCATTAATTGAATTAGGAACCGGATTTCCTAATTCTAATTTCATACTTTATTGAAGGAATTGTTTTGGGAAACAATTTCCTAAATTGTCATAATCAATTTCAGAAATAATATGTTTTAAGACTTTGATTTCTCTAAATCAAATCTTATTAAATTAAGAGAGAGATTCCCTTAATTCAACCACATATTATTTTCATGAAAATCTCATTTAAGAAAACTCTATAGGAAACCATTTTCCTAATTAATTTTGGAGACAACAATATGTTAGAGCATCACCTCTTAAATCAAATTTCCAAAATTTGATCACATATTTTTATTCATGGATTAATTAATTACAACAAATTGTTTTCTAAGGGTGGCTCCCCGAGGCTCAGATACCCAAAGAAAAGTAATTTGTCATAAATCCAATTTGGTCCGCTTCGGAAGCGTAACCAAATTAAACATGACAATTTCATTTAAAATTGGGAAATTAAATTACAACAACTAACTTTAAATTTGGACGGCTCCCCGAGGCTCAATCCAAAATAATGAATTTTGTTGACAATTTAAAAACCAATTCAAATTTAATTATCAATTAATTGTCCATAAATTTGTCTAGACTTTCTTGAAAGAAAGTGCCCAAAATTACGAGATTTCATAATAGGTTTTCAGAATATTTGTAAGTTTCTGGTACAAAGAAAACTTACATATTTCCAAAATTGGAAAATTTCTAAAATAGAAAATTTTCCAAAATTGGAAAGTTTCCAAAGATGGGAAGTTTTCACAATTATCATAAAATTTCAGAAAGTAGGATATTTCAAACGTTTGCGAAATTTCATGAGGATTTCCAAACTTCGAAATTTCTAAATCTAAAATTTATTATAATTGGAAAGTTTCCATAATTGAAAATTTTTTCCAAAATTGAGATCATGACAAAGGTTTCCGCAAAATAATTATATGATTATGTCGAACACTAACCGGCTCTGATACCACTGTTGGGACCGGGTGCATGTTGACAAGGATACGGGTTCGTAAAATTTTAAAATTTTTACGTGCAGCGGAAGAATTAGCATAAAATAATTTCTCAAATGATGTGTGGACATGATCATAAATTAAAACTTTGCGGAAAAGTAAACTAATTTACTTTGTACCTCTCATAACTCGAAGAAAGGGACGAGATCCAACCGTAGCGTCCCTTGGAAGCCCCGCCTCTATTCGCGTCCACGCCGAGTTCTCTTCGGGATGACTTCGCAAAGTCACGAGTTTTGTGCCGACGAGAACTACTAGATTCTCTAAATGCACAACTAGAAGATCAAGAGAGAAGAAAGGAAACTAACCACCAAAAAACGGAATCTAAATTCCGAGAAGGAAAGAGATGCGATCCGCTTCTTCTTCTTCTTCTTTGGCACCTCCTTGGTGGATGTTGCTCACGCCAACCCTAGGTGGTGTGAGGATGGTGCGCCGGCCCTAGGGTGGTTGTGCGCCGGCCCTAGGGAGGGGATGGGGTGCGCCGGCCCTAAGGGGAAGAGAGGGAGAGAATAAGAGAGAGAGGGAGAGAACTACTAGATCTCTTGACAACTCAATTGGGAATTAAAGGCTTGCCTTTGGTTCCTTTATATAGTAGCCTCTCCCTTGCCAAGTCTCCCTCTTAACGGAATTTTCATAAGAAATTTATCCTTTAAATTTTCTTATGAATTATTCCGTTTAAGCTAAGTTTTATTATAACTAACTTTATAATAAAACAAATACATCTCTCCTTTTATTATAGAATAAATTTTATAAGAAATTTATAAATTTTCTTATTATGGAAAAATCAATTCATAATTGATTTTATAAAATTAAAATAAATCATTCCATGGATCATTTTAATTTCCACAAAAAAGAATAAATTTCTATAAATTTCTTTATACAAATTTATTTATCCATAATTTATAAAACAAATCGCACTAGATTTATTTTATTAATTAAACCAAATAAATTGGTTTCTCCCCATTCTTTTTGCCGGCCAAACCAAAGGGGGTTGGCACCCTCTTTGGCCGGCCAAACCGAGCCGTACCCATCGCGAATTAAACTCATTTAATTCGCCCGATAAGCCTTCAAAAGACTTAGCCATTTCAAGCTTCCATTGCGCCTCTGATTAATTCAGATTCGACTTATTTCTCTTGATTGGAAAATCCATTTTTCAACTCGTTTTAAATCCCTCGGATTACTCGTAGTGCGTGTGACTAAATAGGCTTTCGATTTATGTTGGCCGTCTATAATCAACCAATTATAGAACGATCATGAGTGGCACCTAGTAGTACATCATGATCCCCAATTAATCGAAAGATCAACGGTTGACCTCAGAAATAATTCTGAAACCCTTCAGCAGCTCTAATGAATCGTGCCTCATTCCCTTCACCATCTTATACCCACATGGTTCAGGACACGGTCTATGTGTGTCAGTCCCCACTAGGCTGACTACGTCACACCTAGCCCAAGTAATGTCTTTCCCGTCCAATGGATTCTAATTACTCTCATGT
The DNA here is from genome assembly GCA_024364735.1 of Boesenbergia rotunda. NCBI lineage: Eukaryota > Viridiplantae > Streptophyta > Magnoliopsida > Zingiberales > Zingiberaceae > Boesenbergia > Boesenbergia rotunda. The sequence goes on along the minus strand of JAGFNQ010001983.1, from coordinate 127,096 downwards.
ATTTCAGAGACTCATACTCTGAACATGTCATGCTCTGGCCAGAGGCTTTGAGTAACAATCCGACGATAGGCCTGGGTATACATCTCCTCGCAAGGAGTGGTGAATCCTTTGTAGGCTGTTCAAACATCTTCGGGCACTTCGGCTTATACCCAACCATCCTGGGTCCACACCTCCTTGGAGATGCTTGCTTAAGATGTCAAAGTATAAGTCTCCATGACCAACATAACTTGAACACCGCAAGTCAAAGGAACATCGCACTTAAGCTGCAGTAAGAACTTCACTGACATGTCTATATATAGATTACCATGTGATGTTTTACAGTCAATCACTCCAATGAACTAGTTCCCTTAACTAGCATCCATGTTTATCTCCGGACATCCCAATGTCACCAGCCAGTGAGAATCAGTTGATTAGAGAATAACCCATGCTAGCCTCAACAGAATTGATAGTGTCCGTATTTATCAATTCATCGACTAGGGACAATTTCAATACTTCACAATTGCACATGTAGAGATAATCACTAGTTGTGATTCCATCACAAATTCTCTAATGCTGTGAATTATATTGTGGACATTCAGTAAATGAGTTTAAGATCCCAATCAAATACACAAACATGTATACTCAAATAGTGAATTTTCATTTATTAAAGTAAATGATTACAATCATAAGGTGATTACCTTAGGACACTTCTCTCATATCACTAACATACTCCCACTTGGCCTAATGCCAATCGCTACGGTATCCAATACCACAAGCTCTAACATGACCCTCAAACTTATTCTGAGGCAAGGCCTTAGTTAAAGGATCCGCTAAATTCCTTTCAGTGGGAATTTTCTCAATTTGTATATCATTCGTACTTATAATCTCTCTGATCAGATGATAGCGGCGAAGCACGTGTTTAGATCGCTGATGAGACCTTGGTTCCTTTGCTTGTGCAATAGCTCCATTGTTGTCGCAGTAAATCGGCACTGCTTCATCAATGGTTGGAACCACACCAAGTTCGGAGACAAACTTCTTGATCCAGACTGCTTCCTTTGCTGCTTCCGAAGCAGCGATATATTCCGCTTCCGTGGTAGAATCCGCTACGGTGTCTTGTTTGGAACTCTTCCAACTTATTGTGCCTCCATTCAAAGTAAATATGTATCCAGACTGAGATTTGGAGTCATCCTTATCTGTCTGGAAACTGGCATCTGTATACCCACGTATTACCATATCTCCTTCTCCATATATTAGGAACACATCCTTAGTTCTTCTTAAGTACTTAAGGATCGTCTTGACAGCCGCCTAATGATCCATTCCTGGATCCGACTGGTATCTGCTTGTGACGCTCAGAGCATACGATACATCGGGCCTAGTACATAACATAGCATACATGATAGATCCTATCGCGGATGCATAAGGAATCTTATTCATACAAATCCTCTCGTCTTCTGTGCGCGGACACATAGACTTTGAAAGGTTGATCCCATGCCTGATGGGAAGGTAACCTTTCTTGGATTCCGACATGCTAAACCTTTTTAGCACTCGATCTATATATGTAGACTGTGAAAGACCAAGCAACCGTTTTGATCTATCTCTATAGATTCTAATCCCAAGGATATAGGTTGCTTCTCCTAGGTCTTTCATGGAGAAAGTTTTGAACAACCAAATTTTAACTGTTTGTAAGACTGATATATCGTTTCCTATAAGTAATATGTCATCGACATATAATACTAGGAATACGACTGCACTCCCACTAACCTTCTTGTACACACAAGGTTCTTCAGGATTTTGTGAGAAATCAAACTCTTTGATTGTCTCATCAAAACGGATGTTCCAGCTCCTGGATGCTTGCTTCAGTCCATATATGGATCGTCGAAGCTTGCATACTTTGGTTTTATCAACCGATGTGAAACCTTCAGGTTGTATCATGTATACATCCTCAAGCAGGTTTCCATTAAGGAAAGCTGTTTTCACATCCATTTGCCATATCTCATAATCATAATGAGCTGCTATGGCTAGGAGCATCCGAATGGATTTAAGCATAGCTACTGGCGAATAGGTTTCGTCATAATCAATTCCTCGTTTCTGATGATATCCTTTTGCCACTAGTCCAGCTTTAAAGGTAACAACATTACCTTCCATGTCGGTTTTTCTTCTGAAAACCCACTTGCACCCTATGGGCTTAATTCCCTTCAGGTGGGTTAACCAAGTCCCATACTTGATTTCGTACATGGAATCCATTTCCGACTTCATGGCTTCAAGCCATTTGTCCCTTTCTGAATTTTCAGAACATCTTCATAACTGATAGGTTCGTCATCGCTTATGAGTAACACGTCGTTCGATTCACTTATGAGAAATCCGTATCTCTCTGGAATATTGCGTGTCCTATCAGACCTACGAAGAGGTGGTGTTGTTTTAGGTTCAACTGATAGCTCATCATTATGAGTTATTGGTTGTGGGTCTAGACTAGGTGTCTCTGTAATGTCTATTGGAGTTTCTTGAACTTCATCAAGTTCAATGCCACTCCCACTGTTTTCTTGTAAAAGAAATTCTTTTTCCAGAAATACAGCATGCCTTGAAACAAACACC
>JAGFNQ010001983.1:91597-122583 GCA_024364735.1 Boesenbergia rotunda | reverse complement strand
TACTTCACAATTGCACATGTAGAGATAATCACTAGTTGTGAATTCATCACAAATTCTCTCATGCTGTGAATTGTATTGCGGACATTCAGTAAATGAGTTTAAGATCCCAATCAAACACACAAACATGTATACTCAAATAGTGAATTATCATTTATTAAAATAAATGTTTACAATCATAAGGCGATTGCCTTAGGAGACTTCTCTCATATTACTAACAAACTCCCACTTGGCCTAATGCCAATCGCTACGGTATCCAATACCACAGGCTCTAACATGACCCTCAAACTTGCTCTGAGGCAAGGCCTTAGTTAAAGGATCCGCTAAATTCCTTTCAGTGGGAATTTTCTCAATTTGTATATCATTCCTACTTATAATCTCTCTGATCAAATGATAGCGGCGAAGCACGTGTTTGGATCGCTGATGAGACCTTGGTTCCTTTGCTTGTGCAATAGCTCCATTGTTGTCACTGTAAACCGGCACTGCTTCATCAATGGTTGGAACCACACCAAGTTCAGAGACAAACTTCTTGATTCAGACTGCTTCTTTTGCTGCTTCCGAAGCCGCGATATATTCCGCTTCCGTTGTAGAATCCGCTACAGTGTCTTGCTTGGAACTCTTCCAACTTATTGCGCCACCATTCAAAGTAAATACGTATCCAGACTGAGATTTGGAGTCATCCTTATCTGTCTGGAAACTGACATCTGTATACCCACGTATTACCATATCTCCTTCTCCATATATTAGGAACACATTCTTAGTTCTTCTTAAGTACTTAAGGATTGTCTTGACAGCCGCCCAATGATCCATTCCTGGATCCGACTGGTATATGCTCGTGACGCTCAGAGCATACGATACATCGGGCCTAGTACATAATATAGCATACATGATAGATCCTATCGCGGATGCATAAGGAATCTTATTCATGCAAATACTCTCGTCTTCTGTACGCGGACACATAGACTTTGAAAGGTTGATCCCATGCTTGATGGGAAGGTAGCCCTTTTTGGATTCCGACATGCTAAACCTTTTTAGCACTCGGTCTATATATGTAGACTGCGAAAGACCAAGCAATCGTTTTGATCTATCTCTATAGATTCTAATCCCAAGGATATAGGTTGCTTCTCCCAGGTCTTTCACGGAGAAAGTTTTGGACAACCAAATTTTAACTGTCTGTAAGACTGATATATCGTTTCCTATAAGTAATATGTCATCGACATATAATACTAGGAATACGACTGCACTCCCACTAACCTTCTTGTAGACACAAGGTTCGTCAGGATTTTGTGAGAAATCAAAATTTTTGATTGTCTCATCAAAACGGATGTTCCAGCTCCTGGATGCTTGCTTTAGTCTATATATGGATCGTCGAAGCTTGCATACTTTGGTTTTCTCTACTGATGTGAAACCTTTAGGTTGTATCATGTATACATCCTCAAGCAGGTTTCCATTAAGGAAAGCTGTTTTCACATCCATTTGCCATATCTCATAATCATAATGAGCTGCTATGGCTAGGAGCATCCGTATGGATTTAAGCATAGCTACTGGCGAATAGGTTTCGTCATAATCAATTCCTTGTTTCTGACGATATCCTTTTGCCACTAATCTAGCCTTAAAGGTAACAACATTACCTTCCATGTTGGTTTTCTTCTTGAAAACCCACTTGCACCCTATGGGCTTAATCCCTTCAGGTGGGTTAACCAAGTCTCATACTTGATTTTCGTACATGGAATCCATTTCCGATTTCATGGCTTCAAGCCATTTGTCCCTTTCTGAACTTTTCAGAATATCTTCATAACTGATAGGTTCGTCGTCGTTCGATTCACTTATGAGAAATCCGTATCTCTCTGGAATATTGCGTGTCCTATCAGACCTACGAAGAGGTGTTGTTGTTTTAGGTTCAACTGATAGCTCATCATTATGAGTTATTGGTTGTGGGTCTAGACTAGGTGTCTCTGTAATGTCTATTGGAGTTTCTTGAACTTCATCAAGTTCAATGTCACTCTCACTATTTTCTTGTAAAAGAAATTCTTTTTCCAGAAATACAGCATGCCTTGAAACAAACACCTTTTGTTCCAAGGGATGATAGAATTGGTAACCCTTCGTTTCCTTTGGGTCCGGGTGCATGTTGACAAGGATACGGGTTCGTAAATTTTAAAATATTTACGTGCAGCGGAAGAATTAGCATAAATAATTTCTTAAATTATTTTTAACCACGTATCTAGCATGCGACCTTATGATGTGTGGACATGATCATAAATTAAAATTTTGCAGAAAGTAAACTAATTTACTCGTTACCTCGCGTAACTCGAAGTAAGGGACGAGATCCAACCGTAGCGTCCCTTGGAAGCTCCGCCTCTATTCGCGTCCACGCCGAGTTCTCTTCGGGATGAATTTGCAAAACCACGAGTTTTGTGCCGACGAGAACTACTAGATTCTCCAAAGGCACAACTAGAATATCAAGAGAGAAAAGATAGAAACTAACCATCGAATAACGGAATCAAGATTCCGTGAAGGGAGGAAGGAGTCGCGACCCGCTTCGTCTTGGTGGTGGCTCACGGCAACCCTAGGAGGGGTGTGCGCCGGCCCTAGGATGAGGAGGAGGGCGCCGACCCTAGGAGGAGGAGAGAAGGAGAGGGGGAGAATAATAGAGGGAGAGAGCTACTAGATCTCTTGATAACTCAATTGAGGAATTCAAGCCTAGCCTTGGTTCCTTTATATAGTAGCCTCTCCCTTGCCAAGTCTCCCCTTTAACGGAATTTTTCATAAGAAATTTATCCTATAAATTTTCTTATGAATTATTCCGTTTATGCCATGTTTTATTATAACTAACTTTATAATAAAACAAATACATATCTCCTTTTATTATGGAATAAAATTTACAAGAAATTTATAAAATTTTCTTATCATGGAAAAATCAATTCATAATTGATTTTATAAAATTAAAATAAACCGATCCATGGTTCATTTTAATTTCCATAAAAAGAATAAATTTCTATAAATTTCTTTATATAAATCTCTTTATATAAATTTCTTTATATAGATTTATTTATCCATAATTTTATAAAACAAATCGCGCTTGATTTATTTTATAAAATAAACCAAATAAATTGATTTTCTCTCCTTGTAGTGGCCGACCAAACCAAAGAGGGTGGGCACTCTCTTTGGCCGGCCACACCAAACCAAACCCTCGCGAATTAAACTCATTTAATTCGCCCAATAAGCCTTCAAAAGACTTAGCCATTTTAAGCTTCCCGTGCGCCTCTGATAAATTCAGATTCGACTTATTTCTCTTGATCGGAAAATCTAATTTTCAACTCATTTTAAATCCCTCGGATTACTCGTAGTGCGTGTGACTAAATAGGATTTCGATTTATGTTGGTCGTCTATAATCAACCAATTATAGAACGATCATGAGTGACACCTAGTAGTACATCATGACCCCCAATTAATCGAAAGATCAATGGTTGACCTCAGAAATAATTCTGAAACCCTTCAGCAGCTCTAATGAATCGTGCCTCATTCCCTTCACCATCTTATACCCACTTGGTTCAGGACATGGTCTGTGTGTGTCAGTCCCCACTAGGCTGACTACGTCACACCTAGCCCAAGTAACGTTCTCTCGTCCTTTGGATTTCTAATTACTCTCATGTATTTAAGAGACTCATACTCTAAACATGACATGCTCTGGCCAGAGGATTTGAGTAACAATCCGATGATAGGCCTGGGTATACATCTCCTCGCAAGGAGTGTTGAATCCTTTGTAGGCTGTTCAAACATCTTCGGGCACTTCGGCTTATACCCAACCATCCTAGGTCCACACCTCCTTGGAGATGCTTGCTTAAGATGTTAAAGTATAAGTCTCCATGACCAAGATGACTTGAACACCGCAAGTCAAAGGAACATCGCACTTAAGCTGCAGTAAGAACTTCACTGACATGTCTATATATAGACTACCATGTGAAGTTTTACAGTCAGTCACTCCAATGAACTAGTTCCCTTAACTAGCATTCATGTTTATCTCCGGACATCCCAATGTCACCAGCCAGTGAGAATCAGCTGAATAGAGAATAACCCATGCTAGTCTCAACAGAATTGATAGTGTCCGTGTTTATCAATTCATCGACTAGGGACAATTTCAATACTTCACAATTGCACATGTAGAGATAATCACTAGTTGTGAATTCATCACAAATTCTCTCATGCTATGAATTGTATTACGGATATTCAGTAAATGAGTTTAAGATCCCAATCAAACACACAAACATGTATACTCAAATAGTGAATTATTATTTATTAAAATAAATGTTTACAATCATAAGGCGATTGCCTTAGGACACTTCTCTCATATTACTAACATCAACGACCTGGCGAAGGACTGCTAGGCACCTGGCGAAGGACTGATTGGTATCAAAGACTTGGCGAAGGACTGCCAGGCACCGGGCGAAGGACTGCTTGGTACCGAAGACTTGGCGAAGGACTGCTAGGCACCTGGTGAAGGACTGCTGGGTAAAAGTCCAACCGGAGGAGTTGGTTGGCAAAAGGTAAACTCTCCTGAGAGGAGTAGGTGAGGACGCGCTCCCCGTCGAGGGAACAGTAGGCATCGGTTCGACCTAGGGTTCCATTTTGGAGACCCAAAGTCAGAACCAAGACAGCTAAGGTTGTAAAATCCACTAACATTCTTGCTTTATTATGTTTGGTACTAACCCTGGATGCAGGACCGAAGGAATGAGTTTCTGCAGCTCAGAACGCCCTAAAGGAGAAGAGCAGCAGCTGGGTTGGGCGCCCGAGAGGTCCCGGGCGCCCGGGAGGTCCCGGGCACCCAAGGTCAAAGCCAAACAAGAGTTGAGCAAGAAAATGCTTTGGAAGCCTACTGGGCCAGGCGCCCGCATGCTCCCGGGCCCCCCGTGGTCCCGGGCGGCCCGGATGCCTCGGGCGCCCTGGGTTCAAGCCAACGAAGCAACCAAAGTCCATCCAGCTGAGAAGCCAGTAGACTGGGTCAACCGGGGCACCCCCTGTGTCCCGGGCGCCCCCGTCAAACTCCGAGCCCAATCCTTTAGGGATAAGGGCTGATCGAGTTCCAGATAGGAGTTTTCGGATCCAGAGACACGTGGAGGGTGCCCCCAACGTCCGGGCGCCCCCAGGTGTACTATAAAAGGGGCTCGACCCCCAAGGCTTCAAACACAACTTTCCAAACGCCTCTACGCTCTTCGACTCAAGCGCTCTGCTCCGGAAACCTCAGATCTCGAGATTCTAAGCGCCGACAATGACCCTCCGCACCAAAGTACGATCCATACCGGGCGTCCATCACGAAGAGTAACTCTGTTTTCCTTTACTGCAATTTTAACTTTACAATTCTTTGTAAAACACTTTACGCATTATAGAATTGCCCGTAGTAAACGGTCAAAGACCGTGGGCCTTAGAGTAGGAGCCGACCGCGACTCCGAACCAAGTAAATCCTTGTGTTCGCGTTTGTCTTTGTGTTTTTAATTTCCGTTGCTTATTCTCTTAAAGTTTTATCTGAAAAGTTTTACGATATTCACCCCCCCTCTATCGTATTCTCTCGATCCAACACCTAACACAACAAAGTCCTGGTTCGAGGAATTGCGCAATAAGTCCTGGTCGTGGACTAGGCACCGAAGACTTGATCGAGGGTTGGGCAATAAGTCTTGGTCGTGGACTGGGCACGAAGTCCTGACCAAGGCTTGGGTAATAAGTCCTGGTCGTGGACTGGGTACGGAAGTCCTGATTCGGAAGATCGGGCAAAAGTTTAACCGGAGGATCCAGTTGGTAAAGGTGACTTCTCCTGAGAGGAGTAGGCGAGGGTGCGTTCCCCGGGAAAGGGAACATTAGGCGTCGGGTCGACCTAGGGTTTCGTGGGAAATCCAAAGTCAGAACCAATCATTAAGGCTAAGATTATATATTTGTTTGTCTTGTGTTTGTTTATCTTGCAGGTACCTAGAGTTGGAGGCAAGGCAGGCGAGTAAACATAAGAGATGCCTGGAAAACCTCTTCAAGGGCGCCCCCATGAACCAGGGCGCCCCATGACACAGGCACCCTGGATGAAGGGCAGTTCCTGGGTTGAGCTGGCCAACATAGGTGCCCCCATGACCCAGGTGCCCTGGACCAGGTACCTGGGAAGAGGCTCTTATCAGCATCGCGATGTTCGCGATTATGGATGGATTTTTGACCGTATAGAGGCGCCCAAAGGCTCTAGGGCGCCCTGGATGATGCTATAAGAGGGGTTTCGACCCCTCAACTCAGAACAACACTTGAAACATCATTCTAAGCATTCTAAGCAAAGAAAAAAATGCTAAAATCGAAGCTCTACGACCAAGGAGGCTCCAAGAGAAAGTGTGGCGCACTTTGGACTTCTGGGTTGGCCGAATCGACTTTTGTTTGGTTTGATTTTATTTATAAGTTCACATTTTTAGTTATATCTTTTTTCTTGTAAACTTGAACTGTAAGATAGTTTCTCCGCCTTCGAAAATTTCAGAAAGGAGACCACTAGTGGATGGGCGCTACCCGTGATTAGGCCTTGGATGTTCTAACCCTGGGGGGTGGGAACCATGAAAAAACCCGCGTGTCTTTGTGCTGTGTCTTTCATTTGTTTTATTATTTTCTGCTATGCTACTAACTCTCTGACTAGAATAAATGAACGAACGCCGATGTTTTCGACAAAATTTTCAGGTCGATATTCACCACCCTCTATCAACGACATCGATCTTACATGTGCAATCAGAGCAAGGTTGCTCTTCACCGGACTAACAGCCGACGGAGCAAAGAAGCCAGGAATCGAGGGGGAGCCAAGGGTGAATCAGGTATTTTTTCAATTTTGTCGAAAGTCAAGTTTCATATAATATGTTTTAAGTGCAGGGAGAGAGGACACTACAAAAACCAGTGTCCTACTCATAAGAGGTACCAGTGCCAAGAGTCCGGAGGGACAAGAGCCATATCTAGTGCTTCAAATGTTGAAAGCACAGACACTACAAGAACCTGTGTCCGACCAAGGTACGAAAAGTTTATTTTAGCAATAATTTTCAAATTCATGCATAGTTATACAATAATTTTGATAATTTAGATAACTCTGTTAATTTTTCTGATAAACTAGATCTTTTGTATAATCAACTTAACTTATTGAATGACAAATTACCAAATATTGATAATACTAAAATATTAGATATGAATTCTTTAATCTTTAATATCAATGCAATAATTTTTAGAATTAATTCTAATATTTTATCTGATAATGCTAATAAGAATAATAATAATATTGTTGATAATTCTGAAGATAAAGATGAAATTAAAATTAATAATCCTTTAATTTCTGATAATGTTAAGGATGACAATATTTCAATTAATAACGATAATAGCAATATGGGTCAAAATAATATTAATGATAATCCTTTAGATAATTTTGAGGATAATGATGTAATTATTTCTGAAATTAAATCTGAAGATATTAAAGATAATACTCTAGATAATATTGAAGATAATACTCAATATACCCTTGAATATACAAATTTAATAAACAACCCTAAAAATTACTCTACCTACTATGAAGATAGAGAAGAATATAACTCTGATGATGAGGATAAGATGGAAGACGAATTTCTGAGAATCAAAGCTATATTTAATAATGTCTACAAAAATTCGTGCCCCCGCGGGCATGACACGATTGGTAATGGCTAACTTGGGTGATCCCTTACTTTCAGGGTTTGATTCCTCCCTAGTAGAGCGTGCAGTATGCTGACGGAAGAAATCGCCACAGACTGCTGCGTGGTCGGGCCATCGGGTACCGATATCATCAGTGGTGAAGTCACCACGTGTCTCTGTCCCGCGATTTACCCTCGTTGACCAGTGGGGACTCTCGTTGAAGGTTGTTGGGCAGGACCGGTCAGCCAAGCGAATTAGTCGGGCGCAAGCCTGGATACCCCATGTAAATAAAAAAATTTAAACAAAGCAGAAGTATTAGATAAACTTGAAAAATTAAATGAAAAAGAAATAGTAGATGATTCATATATTTTTGAATTAATGGAAATGATGCAACTGGACCCAAAACTGTTAACAATTTAATCTTTAATTAATAACTTCAACATTAATTTTTAAATAGTTTAAAAATTAATTAATTCTTAAATAATTAAACCTTAATTCTTAATTTTAATCCTAATTAACTCTTAATAATTTAACTCAATTAAATCTTAACAATTTAAATCAATTAATTCTTAACAATTTTAACTCTAATTAATTCTTAACAATTTTAACTCTAATTAATTCTTAGTAATTTATCTCTAATTAAACCTTAATTAATTATTAATAATTTCAACTTTATTAATTTTTAGTAATTTCAACCTTAATTAATTTTTTATAATTTCAACCTTAATTAATTTTTAATAATTTCAGCCTTAATTAATTTTTAATAATTTCAACTTTAATTAATAATTCTCAAACTTAAATCCTTAATTCTTAAACCTTAATTAATAATCACAAATAAATATTTATTGAACTATCTTGTAACAATAATTAACAAGCCAACTTTAGTAATAGATTCAATCCATAATTCAAAAGTCATACAAAATTCATGAACTTAACTCAAATTGATTACCTTCAAGTATGAAACCAAATAAAATTCTACCCAACCAAAACCTTGAACTTAATAATATTAAATATGTCAATGTGGGTTGGCATATTCGTGGGTTCACACGATATGTATCAAATTGATAATTTGATACCTTATTAGAAACCTAATAAAATATTTTGATGTGATTAACTCATGCATAAATGCCATGTACATGCATCTATTTTTTTAATATATGTCATGTCATTTATGTTTAATTTTTGCATTATTTAGAACGGTTAGATAGGAAAAGATTGGTTGACAGTTGACCCTTGCCTAACTAAGTACCAGGGTGGGGCGAGATGATAGTACGTTAGGGAAGCTTGGCCTAGCTAAGTGGAACTAGTTGAAGCTACCTCACCACATCCTAGACTAGTTAGACCAGAGTTTTTCAAAGAGTAAAATAAAGGTATTATTTTTTAAAAGGCTTTGTCTAAGGAAAGGGTTGATGATCCAATAAGGCTACGACCAAAGAAGGCCTCTATGCCTCGCCAAGACCTGGAAGCCGATTATTGAAATCCACTTTTAAATAACAAATTGATTAAACTCGAATCTAACTTAAGGTCAATCAGTCTATAAATAAATTGAGAAAAATTATTCAAGCATCTCACAATACACCCATAAGGCAGCCATGCTTGCTTGTAGTATGCCACTTAAAATGGGTGAGATGTTAAGGACTAATTAATTGACAAATGATTTTCAAAATGTTTTCAAAATCTTTAGGATATTCTCTTAGAAATATATTTTCAAAATAATGTTTAAACATAATAATGTTTTAATAAATTTCATGCTTGCTTGATTGCTTATCTATAAAATACATTTCCAAAAATCATATATCTTTTCAAAATTTGTTTGACCTACACACTTAGACACAAACCTTTTAGGTCAACACTAAAGTCCCTTAAGACACTTAGATAGAGGTCATTGTAGTTAACAAGGGTAGCTAGACGGTGTCAGGTTTAAGGGGAGTTTTTTTTTGTTGGTATTCTTTTAAAAATTATTTTTCAAAATTATACTTTTCAAAAACATCATTTAAAAAATTTTCTTTTGTAAAATTCAAATCTTTTAAGATGATATATACTTTAAAAATTCATCATTTTAAAATACATTCTCGAAAAATATTTCAATACTTATTTCAAAAATGTGCAAATTGCTCTTTTGATTTGGATGAATTGTAAAGACACATAGGAAATATCCTCTATGATCTTCAAGGATTCCTAAGATTGTGTCAGATTTAGGGGGATTCCTACTCAAAAGAAATTAATTCTATTTTTTGACCATTTTTTTGAAAAATTATTAGATAATTCTTTTCATTTGAATCAAACCCTAAGACTCAGAGGAAGATCACTTATAGTCAACAAGCTTCCTAGGACTGTGTCAAATTTGGGGGGAGGTCAAATTAAAAGAGTTATTAAAATTTTCAAAATTATCATGTTTTCATACATCATCTTTTCAAAATCATTTTGAACACAATATTCAAAACAATATCTTCTCAAAATCATTTTTATAATATTCTTAGTCTTAAAAATATTTTGTGAAAAGTTTTTCATCTTTTGAAAAAATTAATAATTTTTACTTGAGTTTGAAAAATTTCCAGGACACTTAGGAAATTTCCTTGTAGTTAACAAGGTTTCCTAGGATTGTGCTAGACTGGAAAAGAAACCAAGTACTTGGTGTTTTCTTTATACGTTATAAAATAAGTACTTAGATTTTCACAAAAAGGGCGAAGGGTTTTTGCAAATCTCTGTTTTAAAAATTATATATGCTCTCAAAAATTATTATCCTAAGTATTTTCAAAAGGAGAGAGAAAGTTTCAAAAATTTTCATTGTTGGTAGAAGTTTTTTTTGTAAGTTTTTTATGTATGACAAAGGGGGAGAGAGGAGTTTAAGTTAGATTTTTTTTATTTCTCCTAAAGGATTAAACCTAGATTTAATCTATAGACCAATCTAACTTAAGATATTGTCAAACATCAAAAAGGGGGAGATTGTTGGTGCAAGATGCATCAATGATGTCTTCCTCTAAGTGTTTCGATGTTTAACAATATACTTAACTTGGTAACAATATGTGTTAGACAAGCTAAGGGTTAGTCAAAGTGATCAAGGGTTAAACCAAACAGGACTTTATGTTTGGTAGGTTAACCTAGGCTTGATCAGGTTGTCAAAGGTTTAGCCAAGCATGATCTGATGTTTGGTAGAGTCAACCAGGACCCAGGGTTGGTTAAGGTGACCAAGAGTTAGCCAAACAAGACCTGATATTTGGCAGGATGATCAAACCTAGATTTAATCTGGTTAATATACTGAGGTTTGATTAGTTAGAACAAGGGTTAGCTAAACAAGATCTGATGTTTAGCAAAAAACCCAGGGTTGGTTAGTTAGACGAAGGAGTGAGCCAAACATGACTTGATGTTTGGCAGAAGAGAAGTCTAGTTAGGATTAATATGACTAGCAAAAGAAGTCATTATCAAAGAAAAGTCCTAGTTAAGCTAGGCACAAAGTCCTGGATCGAGAAATTGGCCACTAAGTCCTGGCCGAGGGCTGGGCACCTAAGACCTGATCAAGGGTTGGGTACGATGTCCTGGTTCGAGGAATTGGGCAATAAGTCTTGGTCGTGGACTGGGCACCGAAGACCTGATCGAGGGTTGGGCTATAAGTCCTGGTCGTGGACTGGGCATTGAAGTCCTGATCCGGAAGATCGGGCAAACGTCCAACCGGAGGAGCCGGTTGGCAATAGTGACTTCTCCTGAGTGGAGTAGGCGAGGTCGCGTTCCCCGGGAAAGGGAATATTAGGCGTCGGTTTGACCTAGGGTTTCATGGTAAATCCAAAGTCCGAACCAATCATTAAGGCTAAGATTATATATTTGTTTGTCTTGTGTTTGTGTATCTTGCAGGTACCTAGAGTTGGAGGCAAGGTAGGTGAGTAAATACAAGAGATGCCTGGAAAACCTCTTCCAGGGCGCTCCCATGAACCAGGGAACCCCTATGACACAGGCGCCCTGGATGAAGGGCAGTTCCTGTTAGTAATATGAGAGAAGTGTCCTAAGGCAATCGCCTTATGATTGTAATCATTTACTTTAATAAATGAATATTCACTATTTGAGTATACATGTTCGTGTATTTGATTGAGATCTTAAACTCATTTACTGAATGTCCGCAATACAATTCACAGCATGAGAGAATTTGTGATGAATTCACAACTAGTGATTATCTCTACATGTGCAATTGTGAAGTATTGAAATTGTCCCTAGTCGATGAATTGATAACTACGGACACTATCAATTCTGTGGAGACTAGCATGGGTTACTCTGTAATCAGCTGATTCTCACTGGCTGGTGACATTGGGATGTCCGGAGATAAACATGAATGCTAGTTAAGAGAACTAGTTCATTGGAGTGACTAGCTGTAAAACTTCATATGGTAATCTACATATAGATATGTCAATGAAGTTCTTACTGCAGCTTAAGTGCGATGTTCCTTTGACTTGCGGTGTTCAAGTCATCTTGGTCATGAAGACTTATACTTTGACATCTTAAGCAAGCATCTCCAAGGAGGTGTGGACCCAGGATGATTGGGTATAAGCCGAAGTGCCCGAAGATGTTTGAACAGCCTACAAAGGATTCACCACTCCTTGCGAGGAGATGTATACCCAAGGCCTATCGTCGGATTGTTACTCGAAGCCTCTGGCCAGAGCATCACATGTTCCGAGTATGAATCTCTCAGAAACATGAGAGTAATTAGAATCCGTTGGACGAGAAAGACATTACTTGGGCTAGGTGTGACGTAGTCAGCCTAGTGGGGACTGACACACATAGACCGTGTCCTGAACCAAGTGGGTATAAGATGGTGAAGGGAATGAGGCACGATTCATTAGAGCTACTGAAGGGTTTCAGAATTATTTCTGAGGTCAACCGTTGATCTTTCGATTAATTGGGGATCATGATATACTACTAGGTGACACTCATGATCGTTCTATAATTGGTTGATTATAGACGACCAACATAAATCGAAAGCCTATTTAGTCACACGCACTACGAGTGATCTGAGGGATTTAAAACGAGTTGAAAATTGGATTTTCCGATCAAAAGAGATAAGCCGAATATGAATTTTTCAGAGACGCATCGGAAGCATAAAATGGCTAAGTCTTTTGAAGACTTATTGGACGAATTAAATGAGTTTAATTCGTGAGGTCATGGCTTGGCTTTGGCCGGCCAAAGAGGGTCCCCACCCTCTTTGTTTGGCCGGCCACATTAAAAGGGGAGAACCAAATTGTTTGGTTCAAATTATAAAATAAACCGAGCGCGGTTTGTTTTATAAAATTATGCATAAAGAAATTTATATAAAGAAATTTATATAAACGGATTTATTTTTCATAGAAATTAAAATGAACCATGGATTGGTTTATTTTATTTTATAAAATCAATAATAGATTGATTTACCATGATAAAGAAATTTATATAAAGAAATTTATATAAAGTAATTTCTTTCCATAATAAAGGGGAGACATGGTTGTTTTTATTATAAATTAAATTATGATAAAAAATTGGCATGATAGAATAATTCATAGAAAAATTTATATGATAAATTTCTTATGAAAATTTATTTCATAAAAAGGAGACTTGGCGGTTGAGAGACTACTATATAAAGGAACCAAGGCAAGACTTGATTCTTAATCCAAGAGATCTAGAAATAAGCCCTCTCTCTCTCCTTCTCTCCCTCTCCCTCTTCTAGTGCCGCCGGCCCTAGAGGCCCTCCCCTTTGTTGCCGTGAGGTTCCACCACCAAGAAGCTGCCGAAGAAGAAGAAGAAGCGGGCGCAACTCCTTCCTTCCTCCCAGAATCTTGATTCCGTTCTTCGTTTGGTGGTTAGTCTTCCCATCTCTCTCTTGGTATTCTTGTCGTGCCTTTGGAGAATCTAGTAGTTCTTGTCGGCACGAAACTCGTGGCTTTGCGAAGTCATCCCGAAAAAAACTCGGCGTGGACGCGAATAGAGGCGGAGCTTCCAAGGGACGCTACGGTTGGATCTCGTCCCTTTCTTCGAGTTACGCGAGGTAACAAGTAAATTAGTTTACGTTTCTGCAAAATTTTAGATATATGATCATGTCTACACAACATAAGGTTGCATGCTAGATGTGTGGTTAAAATAATTTGAGAAATTATTTATGCTAAACCTTCCGCTGCACATAATTAATTTTAAAATTACGAACCCGCATCCATGTCAACATGCACCCGGTCCCAACAGTGGTATCAGAGCCGGTTAGTGTTCAACATAATCATATAATTGTTTTGCGGAAAACTTTGTCAAGATCTCAATTTTGGAAAATTTTTCAATTATGGAAACTTTCCAATTATGATAAATTTTAGATTTAGGAATTTCAAAGTTTGGAAATCCTCATGAAATTTCGCAAACTTTTGAAATATCCTAGTTTCTGAAATTTTATGATAATTATGAAAACTTCCCATTTTGGAAACTTTTCAATTTTGGAAATTTCCTATTTTGGAAAATTTTCAATTTTGGAAATATGTAAGTTTTCTTTGTACCAGAAACTTACAATTATTCTGAAAACCTATTATGAAATCTCGCAATTTTGGGCACTTTCTTTCAAGAAAGTCTAGACAAATTTATGGATCATTAATTGACAATTAAATTCGAATTGGTTTTAAATTATTAACAAAATTCTTTATTTTGGATTGAGCCTCGGGGAGACGTCCAATTTAAAGTTAGTTGTTGTAATTTAATTTCCTTTTTGAATAAAATTGTCATGTTTAATTTGGTTACACCTCGGGGAGCGGACCAAATTAGATTTACAACAAATTCCTTTTTTTTGGGTATCTGAGCCTCGGGGAGCCACCCAAAGAAAATAATTTCTTGTAATTAATAAATCCATAAATAAAATATGCAATCAAATCTTGGAAATTTTGAGGTGATTCTCAAACGATAATTTCCTTATTTGATTTAAGAGGTGATGCTCTTACATATTGTTGTCTCCAAAATCAATTAGGAAAATGGGTTCCTATAGAGTTTTCTTAAATAAGATTTTCATGAAAATAATATGTGGTTAAATTAAGGGAATCTATCTCTTAATTTAATAAGATTTGATTTAGAGAAATCAAAGTCTTAAAACATATTATTTCCGAAATTGATTATGACAATTTAGGAAATTGTTTCCCAAAACAATTCCTTGAATAAAGTATGAAATTAGAATTAGGAAATCCGGTTCCTAATTCAATTAATGAGACTTGATAAATTAAGTCACATACATACTTTTTTAAGGAAATCGTTAGTACATGACATAATTATATGTCATGAATGAGCTTAGAAATGAAAGGATGAGACCCAAAACCCCTTACAAAATATTAAGGCCAACACCTTCGATTAATATGGTTAGAACCGGAGTTTTGTTTCTCGTTTGGGTTGATGGACACATCCATGCCCGGCTTGAACCTCAATATGTTCAAACCATGGAATTAATTTATGATTAATATAGTTGGAGTCAGAAGTCAATCCTTAGTTTTGGTTGTTGGACACATCCAAGCCTGACTAAACGGTTGAATGAGCTCCAACCATATTAAAACTATTTCTTGATTAATGGGTCAGCCTTATGCTTGGAGCATCGATTTGTTGTGCCACAGCCAAGGTCGATGTAATGAGAGGTGCAGTTGGGTGCTATGTATAATGTTTCATACTTGTTAATGAGTTAACAACCCAATGATTTATGCAAACATTCAATTAGTTGATAGCATAAAGTGATAGTTACATATATATGATATGTAATCGGTATAATTACCTACCTTCATAGCTAAGAATAACTTGATGGCCACAGCCATGGTTGTTCTTATCTATGGTTGGATATCAACCTATTTGGAGATGTTCCTACGATCTCCCGAATTGATAAAAAGGGTTATTCAATTCGAAAAATAAATAGAATTTAATTAATGTATGTTGATGCATTCTTTATCATTCTTCTCACATAAGATCAATTTGTATTTCTAGGATAATCACTCGATCATGTCTTCTCTGAATTTGCGTTCCATTTTGGACACCAATAAACTGACTGGGCAAAACTTCATGGACTGGCTTCGAAACCTGAGGATAGTCCTTAAGGTAGAAAAGCTTGCTTATGTCCTTGAAGATCAACTTCCCAACCGTCCTCCAGAAAATGCAACTCCAGACCAGTTAGTGGCCTATCAGAAACATGTGACCGAATCTGAACTTGCGAGTTGCATCATGCTAGCCGCTATGGTACCTGAGCTGCAAAAGCAGCATGAGCATATGGATGCTTATACCATCATCTTCCATCTTCATGAGTTATTTGACGAGCAGGCGAGATCCGAAAGGTTCGAGGTCTCCAGACTCCTCTTCACCTCTAAGATGCAGGAAGGCACTTCTGTCTCACAGTTTGTGTTGTAGATGTTGGGGTACATTGAGCGACTGGGCACACTCGGTTTTGCAATGGATCATGAACTAAGTATTGACTTAATTCTGCATTGTTTACCCAAAAGCTATTCATAATTTGTGATGAACTATCGGATGAACAAGCTGGAGACTACCATTCCTGAGTTGCTCAACCTGCTGAAGACTATAGAGCCTTCTATGAAGCAGGATCAGAAGACGGTACTGTTAGTTGGTTCCTCGAAGAAAGGTTCTAAGAGGAAGGCCAAAGAACAGAATAAGGGAAAGAAGAAAAAGGCCTAAAAGACTGAAAATATACCAAAAGGCACTTGCCATCATTGTGGCAAGGAGGGTCACTGACGAAGAAACTGCAAGGTTTATCTTGAGTCCTTGAAGAAGAAGGCATCCGATGCCCCATCCTCTTCAGGTATCTTCGTTATTAAATGTCACTCTATTTCCTCAACCACCTGGGTACTTGATATTGGGTGTAGCTCACATATATGTAATGACATACAGGGGCTAAGGAATAGAAGAAGACTCGTCAAGGGAGAAGCGAATCTGCGAGTTGGAAATGGAGCAAAGATTGCTGCTGTTGCCATCGGAACATATTTGCTAAAGCTCCCTACTGGACGTGTCTTAGAATTGGATAATTGTTATTTTGTTCCTTCGTTAATAAAGAACATAGTATCTATTTCATGTTTGAATGAAAAGGGTTATCATTTAACTTTTAGTAACAATTGTTGTTACATAACTTTAAATGGTGTTCTTTATGGGACCGGAACTTTATGCAATGGTATCTACACGTTATATTTATCCGGTGACATTTTCAATATCGAAGTTAGCAACAAACGTGATCGAATAGATAATCGAATAGACTCCTATACGTGGCATTGTCGTCTTGGCCATGTAAGTAAGAAACGCATGACCAAATTACACCGATGTGGAATTCTGGAATCATTTGAACCCGGTTCATTTGATACATGCGAACCATGCTTAAAAGGCAAGATGGGCAAATTACCCTTTTCCGGAAAAGGTAATCCAGTGGGAGAATTGCTTGGTCTAATACATACTGATGTATGTGGACCAATGTCAACTCTTGCACAAGGAGGCTATAGCTACTTCATTACCTTCATCGATGATCACTCACGATTCGGGTATGTGTTCTTGATGAAACACAAATCTGAAGCTTTTGAAAAATTCAAAGAGTTGAGAAATGAATTAGAGAAACAGCTTGGCAAAAGTATTAAGATACTTCGATCCGATCGGGGTGGTGAATACTTAAGTCAAGAGTTTCAAGATTATCTTAGGGACAATGGGATATTGTCTCAATGGACTCCGCCATATATGTAACACCCCAAATTTGTCAATGTAAAATCATGACAATGTATGAAAATGGTTATAATGCAATGATATAAATTTCATGCAATCACATGCTATGAAATGTCATGAATACATGAAATATTATATTCATGAAATATTATTATCATGAAATATTAGCATGAGATATTATATTCATGAAATATTATTATCATGAAATATTAGCATGAAATATTATATTCATGAAATATTATATTCATGAAATATTATTATCATGAAATATTATCATGAAATAGTATATGCATGAAATATTATCATGAAATATTATATTCATGAAATATTATTATCATGAAATATTATCATGAAATATTAGATTCATGAAATATTATTAATAGTATGAAATTTCATGATGGGCTTGGCTTAATGGGCTTTGATATGGGTTAGTGCAAACTGTGATAAAAAGAAGAGCTAGAAAGGAGGAAGCAAGGATTGAACCTTGAATCTCCTAGTTGCACTCACCATGTCATAACCAATGAACCAAGCAATATTTCATGTAGAAGGAAAAGGGAACATGCTTGTTAAAAGCTAGGGAAGTGAAGAGACATGTCTTTTCATGAGAAAAGTATAAATAAGGGAAGTTGGAATAACTTCCTCTTCTTCTCTTCTTCTTCTTCCTTCTCCACCGAAACCACCTTCATCCTCTTCTCTTCTTCCATTTTCGAAAACCTCATTCAAGGGTTCTAACCCTAGGGCAATTGCAAGGAGGGAAGCCAAGTGTCTTTGCCTTCTACCAAGACCAAGGAGTCTTAGAGGAAAATTTGAAGAAAAAGGCTTTCACATACCCTTCAAGTGTAGGGTACCCTACGATTTAAAGAAGATTAAATTCCAGCGCTAGGATGTAAGTATCCTCTCGCCTGCAGTATAATGGTTTGTGCATGATTTCCTTGTGTTCTTGTTTGGAAAATGGGAGTTCTCCCTTATAAGACTTTCGGCCACCACCATGAAGTAGGGCTTGGTTACTTCTTATTGCATGAGGAGATTCCTAGAAACTTAGGGTATACATGTGGATGGATTTTTCTTCATGGTGTCAAGAACAAAACCTAGGTTTGTCCTTGTATAGGTTTCGGCCACTTCCTAAAGGAGGGGTGTGGCAACTTTTCAATACATGAAATAACCCTTAAGACTTAGGGTATACTCATATGTGATGTTTCCAAATTTTTGGAAGGACAAAATTAGGGTTTGGTACCCTACAAGGTTTCGGCCAACTCCTTGTAATTTAGGGTTAGTGGATGCTAACCCCACTTGAGGCTTAAACCATGGTTCAATTGTTAGCATGAAGTGTACTTGAGGTGTTTGTAGAAATGCTTGAATGAATGCTTGATTGGAAAACCAAATCCCTCACTTGCAACTTTCGGCCCCAACATGGAACCCTAGCTTAGGGAAGGTCAATTACCTCTAATGTAGGCCATGTTAATAGAATTCATGATAGGGATATATACGTGATGAAGGTATGCTTTAATTGGATAAAAAAAAAAGGAAATTCCCTTACATGTGACTTTCGGCCAACCCTAGTCCTAGGGTTGGGAAGTACTTAATGAAATCACGAAGCATGCTATTAATTATATGATATGTGTATAATGTATGTGACCTATCTTGTTAGGTATAAAAGCATGCCTTATAGCCCATGGGGCACTCTTATGACATGAGCATGATGTGGATGAGATGTGGTTGATAATATGCTTAAAAAAAAAAGGATACTCTATTGAAACTGGGATCAAGAGCACCCGAATGCGTGGTGTGTCCCTAGGGGATCAAGAGCACCCGAATGTGTGGTGTGTCCCTTTGAGAAGTGATTAAGAGTACCCTTAGGCATATACATATATGAGTAATTACATGATAAATTACTTTACTTTGAAAGTTGTGTACCCGACTCGGAAGGGGGTCGTTAAACAAATCCAATGTGCATGTTAACTGAAGGTCATGGCATTGGTAGGACGGAAGGGTCCTGCTCTAATTAGATTGGTGGCTCGCTACCCCAATTTATTAGGGAACGCGCATGATGTGGTACTACAATTGGGCCCTAGAGGATGATATGTATTTTTAAGTACTTACCTTTATGGAACTTTTTGAAAAGCATATTTTTTCCATTATGTGATGATCTTGTTCTGTAAGTACTTAGAAATATTTGATGTGATGCTTATGATGCTTTGATGAGATTCTTATGATGCTTATAATCTTGTTCTATCTTGATTACTGAGTACATGATATGATGTATCGATATGGTTTTGCGAGTAGGCCCGGATTCTTACTAAGCATGTTTTGCTTACTAGTTCATGTTGTTTCTTATGCTGCAGATGGCGGTAAGAAATACTCGAACTAAGGAAGAGGCAGAGGGAAGGCTAGAGGATGTGTGTGGTGATGGCTCGGGAAAGGACGAAAGATTCTATCTACCTTGTTTTTGTCTAGAATCTAAACTGCTTCTAATGAAAGATTGAAATTGTATTGCTATACTCTGAATGCGTGATGATCATGACTACTCTACTGTGATTAAGTTAGAGATATGGAACCTATGTCATGCTAGATAATACTATCATTAATGTTTAAATTTTGTAGTATGCATGCTAAGTAAAATGCTAGATATTTACTAGTTTCTATTTCTTATGAATGCCTCTTTTGCATGTATCTAAGACTAGATAACTCTTGCTATATTCTTACTTGAGATTCCATGCTATAGTGTGTTAAATGATCTTCCTATTAGGTTGTAAATGCATGTAGATATAAAAGAAACGAAAAACCTTGCTCGGTAAATTAGTCTTCAATAAGCATGCTTACTACATTTCTTGTATTGTAACTGTTTTGTTTGGATATACATGCCAAGATAATATAATGATATGTAAGTATGGACCCGTAACCCCGCCTTTAGGGTAGATATAAGGTCGGGCGTTACAAGTTGGTATCAGAGCAGATTTCCCCTCCATCACACACACATCAAGCTTCCTCCTGCCGCTTCCAAGTAAGAAATCCTAACTCGCCTTACTTTATTTATTCATGTACAGTAATGATATTGATAAAGATGATTTATGCTGGCATGATATGAAGGTGATTAATACTTGTATAACAAGTGAAGGTAGAGTTATGGCTTATGTAGTCATTTACTGTCTATATGATAGATATGGCTAGAAGGCGTAGTACTAGGGGTAACGAGACAGCACCCCCACCTGACCTGATGCAGGTGATCACTGAGCTGCAGTGCCAGGTCACTGAGCAGCAGCAGATGATAAACACTCTAATGACCCAGCAGACTAATACTACCACCCCTGCGGGAAGTCAGGACGCCATAACCACTGAACCTCCGCCTGCACAGGCGCCCTCGGACACTATGGCCAGAGCAGTCCGACAAGAGGCCTATTTGATACAGTGGCAACGACTGAAGCCGGATAAGTTCTCCGGCATCTGCGAGCCGTGGGACGCCCAGTCCTGGCTCAAAACAGTGGAAAGCACCGTGGAACTGCTTGACTGGCCGGAACATGAGAAGGTCAAGTGTGTCTCGTTCTGCCTCTCCGGCGATGCTCGGATGTGGTGGGAACGGGTGAAGGCCAGAAGATCGGTGGATCAAATGAAATGGAAGGATTTCGAGTCGGAATTTCTGGAGGAGTTCTTCCATATGCGGGTGACCAACAGGCATTTTGATGAGTTCACCGAATTTCGACAGGGGAATCTCTCTGTCAACGAGGCCGTCCAGAAATTTAACCGATTGACACTGGAGCAACGCATTCCTTTATTTCCATGCTATATGCCACGAGATATGATATGCCACTGCAAGAACTAGATTGCAAGTTTCTGACTACATTGCCCTCGGGAGAGGTGATGCCCTCTACCCAAATGCTGCGGGCCGCACCGATCAGCATCGCAGATAGGGAACTCTACTGCGATCTGATAGTGCTTGATATGGCCGATTATGATTTGATATTGGGCATGGATTTCTTAAATAAATACGGCGCTTCAATCGAGTGCCGTAAACGAAGGGTTATCTTCCGACCCGAGACGGGAATTCTCTTTGAATTTATCGGCGAGCCGAAGAAGAAGACTGGCAAATTCTTATCGGCTCTGAAAGCAAGGAAAATGTTAGAGAATGGATGTTCTGGATTTCTAGCTCATGTAGTTGATACTCGTCCTACAGAGGACCCGAAGCTAGAAGACGTCGAAGTCGTTTGCAACTATCCAGAGGTATTTCCTGGCGACTTACCTGGGTTAGCACCTGAAAGAGATGTTGAATTTGCCATTGATTTGATTCCTGGTACTAACCCCATCTCGAAGGCACCATACCGAATGGCGCCGACTGAATTGAAAGAATTGCAAGGACAGCTACAAGAGCTACTCGACAAGGGACTTATCCGCCCTAGTCATTCCCCCTGGGGAGCTCCCGTACTGTTCGTCAAAAAGAAGGACGGGTCGATGCGTATGTGTATCGACTATCGGGCATTAAACAATGTGACCATAAAGAACAAGTACCCTCTACCCAGGATAGATGACCTGTTCGATCAGTTAAAGGGAGCTACGGTTTTCTCTAAGATCGATCTGAGGTCTGGTTATCATCAAGTCCGGGTGAAAAATGAGGATATACCCAAAACTGCTTTCCGGACGAGATACGGACATTATGAGTTCGTAGTGATGCCGTTTGGAGTTACTAATGCTCCGGCAATATTCATGGACCTTATGAATCGGATTTTCTCGGCATTTCTCGACAGATTTGTGATCGTCTTCATCGACGACATCCTTATTTATTCGAGGACTTCCGAAGAGCATGCGGAGCACCTGAGTATAGTATTACAGATTCTTCAGAAGGAACAACTGTATGCTAAATTTTCGAAATGTGAGTTCTGGCTGAACCAAGTGTCATTCTTGGGACATGTTATCTCCAAGGACGGAGTGATGGTCGACCCAATTAAAATTGAGGCCATAAGTAACTGGTCCAGACCCAAGAATGCCAGTGAGGTCAGAAGTTTTCTGGAGTTAGCAGGTTACTACAGAAAATTCGTAGAGAACTTCTCTCGGATTGCAGCCCCTATGACAGCTCTTACAAAGAAAGACAGGAAATATGTATGGACCGACGAATGTGAGAAGAGCTTCTCTGAATTGAAAAGGAGGCTGACTAGCGCTCCTATATTGACTCTTCCCGAGAGCGATACGGGTTTCGATATGTACAGCGACGCATCCAAACTGGGACTCGGAGCTGTGCTTATGCAGAATGGGAAGGTGATTGCCTACGCCTCTAGACAATTAAAGGAACATGAAAAGAATTATCCTACCCATGATTTGGAATTAGCAGCGGTGGTCTTTGCGCTGAAAACATGGAGGCATTATTTGTATGGCACCCAGTGCAAGGTCTTTACTGATCACCAGAGTCTGCGGTATTTCTTCACCCAGAAAGATCTGAATATGCGACAACGCCGATGGCTCGAGTTGGTCAAGGACTACGACTGTGAGATCCTGTACCATCCGGGAAAAGCCAACAAGGTAGCCGATGCTCTTAGTAGAAAATCATGTGCTACTTTAATATCTTTGTCGGCTTTGTCACAACCCTTAGGGAAAGAGATTATGGATTTCGGAATCGAGATAATATCGGGACGGCTTTCTACTCTACAGATTGCACCGACATTATTTGATGGTATTCTGGAGAAGCAGAATCTTGATCCGAGTCTTCGGAGAATCAGGCAGGAGGTTCTCGAAGGCAAGGACGAGGGATTCCGGATTTCCGAGAGCGGAGTTTTATATCTCCGGGATCGATTATGCGTTCCCGACGACTCCGACTTACGGACGAGGATACTCGAAGAAGCTCACGGAACACCTTATGCGATGCATCCTGGGTCTACCAAGATGTATCAAGATCTGAGAGGCAAATTTTGGTGGTCCGGCATGAAGAAAGATGTAGCCCATTATATTAGCATGTGTTTGACCTGCCAGAGGGTCAAAGCAGAACACCAGAGACCTGGGGGAGTTCTGCAGCCTCTACCTATTCCCGAGTGGAAATGGGAGGATATATCTATGGATTTCATATCCGGGCTGCCTCGGACTACGAATGGATATGATAGTATATGGGTTATTGTGGACCGACTGACCAAGTCCGCGCATTTTCTGGCTATCAGGATGACTTATTCAGTTGAGCAGCTGGCTCAACTGTACGTCAAGGAGATTGTCCGACTACACGGGGTTCTGATTTTTGGGGACACGTGCAGAAGGCCCTTGGCACGAAGCTGAAGTTCAGTACAGCCTTTCACCCCCAGACTGACGGGCAGACTGAACGAGTAAACCAGATACTAGAAGATATGTTACGAGCTTGCACCTTGGACTTCAAGGGAAGCTGGTGTCGATACCTGAGCCTGGCAGAGTTTGCTTATAACAACAGTTATCAGGCTACTATCGGGATGGCACCGTACGAGGCACTATACGGCCGAAAATGCAGATCTCCTTTATGCTGGCATGAGAGTGGTGAAAAGAGGGAGATGGGACTCCAGACCGATATTATTGATGAGACCACTCAGGCTATAAAGAATATCCGCCAGAGGATAGAGACTGCTCAGAGTCGGCAGAAGAGCTACGCCGATAAACGACGTCGACCACTTGAGTTCGAGGTTGGGGATTCGGTATTCTTGAAGGTAGCCCCTATGAAAGGGGTGATGAGATTCGGAAAGAAGGGGAAACTGAGTCCGCGATACGTGGGACCCTACCAGATTTTGAGACGAGTAGGCAAGGTGGCCTACGAACTGGAGCTACCGCCAGAAATGGCGGCTATCCACAACGTCTTCCATGTGTCGATGCTCAAGAAGTGTACCCCTGATGCGAGTCAAATGATAGAACCCCCACCAGTGCAAGAACAGGAGAGCCTGAGTTCCGAACGCCGCCCGATCCAGATCCTCGATTGGGAAGTTAAAAGGCTAAGGAACAAGGAAATACCCTTAGTGAAGGTTCTGTGGCGGAACAAGCAGTTCGAAGAAGCCACCTGGGAACAGGAAGATACGATGCGATCAAAGTATCCGGAACTATTTTAAAGTTCGGGACGAACTTTCTATAAGAGGGGGAGGATTGTAACACCCCAAATTTGTCAATGTAAAATCATGACAATGTATGAAAATGGTTATAATGCAATGATATAAATTTCATGCAATCACATGCTATGAAATGTCATGAATACATGAAATATTATATTCATGAAATATTATCATGAAATATTAGCATGAGATATTATATTCATGAAATATTATTATCATGAAATATTAGCATGAAATATTATATTCATGAAATATTATTATCATGAAATATTAGCATGAAATATTATATTCATGAAATATTATTATCATGAAATATTATCATGAAATAGTATATGCATGAAATATTATCATGAAATATTATATTCATGAAATATTATTATCATGAAATATTATCATGAAATATTAGATTCATGAAATATTATTAATAGTATGAAATTTCATGATGGGCTTGGCTTAATGGGCTTTGATATGGGTTAGTGCAAACTGTGATAAAAAGAAGAGCTAGAAAGGAGGAAGCAAGGATTGAACCTTGAATCTCCTAGTTGCACTCACCATGTCATAACCAATGAACCAAGCAATATTTCATGTAGAAGGAAAAGGGAACATGCTTGTTAAAAGCTAGGGAAGTGAAGAGACATGTCTTTTCATGAGAAAAGTATAAATAAGGGAAGTTGGAATAACTTCCTCTTCTTCTCTTCTTCTTCTTCCTTCTCCACCGAAACCACCTTCATCCTCTTCTCTTCTTCCATTTTCGAAAACCTCATTCAAGGGTTCTAACCCTAGGGCAATTGCAAGGAGGGAAGCCAAGTGTCTTTGCCTTCTACCAAGACCAAGGAGTCTTAGAGGAAAATTTGAAGAAAAAGGCTTTCACATACCCTTCAAGTGTAGGGTACCCTACGATTTAAAGAAGATTAAATTCCAGCGCTAGGATGTAAGTATCCTCTCGCCTGCAGTATAATGGTTTGTGCATGATTTCCTTGTGTTCTTGTTTGGAAAATGGGAGTTCTCCCTTATAAGACTTTCGGCCACCACCATGAAGTAGGGCTTGGTTACTTCTTATTGCATGAGGAGATTCCTAGAAACTTAGGGTATACATGTGGATGGATTTTTCTTCATGGTGTCAAGAACAAAACCTAGGTTTGTCCTTGTATAGGTTTCGGCCACTTCCTAAAGGAGGGGTGTGGCAACTTTTCAATACATGAAATAACCCTTAAGACTTAGGGTATACTCATATGTGATGTTTCCAAATTTTTGGAAGGACAAAATTAGGGTTTGGTACCCTACAAGGTTTCGGCCAACTCCTTGTAATTTAGGGTTAGTGGATGCTAACCCCACTTGAGGCTTAAACCATGGTTCAATTGTTAGCATGAAGTGTACTTGAGGTGTTTGTAGAAATGCTTGAATGAATGCTTGATTGGAAAACCAAATCCCTCACTTGCAACTTTCGGCCCCAACATGGAACCCTAGCTTAGGGAAGGTCAATTACCTCTAATGTAGGCCATGTTAATAGAATTCATGATAGGGATATATACGTGATGAAGGTATGCTTTAATTGGATGAAAAAAAAGGAAATTCCCTTACATGTGACTTTCGGCCAACCCTAGTCCTAGGGTTGGGAAGTACTTAATGAAATCACGAAGCATGCTATTAATTATATGATATGTGTATAATGTATGTGACCTATCTTGTTAGGTATAAAAGCATGCCTTATAGCCCATGGGGCACTCTTATGACATGAGCATGATGTGGATGAGATGTGGTTGATAATATGCTTAAAAAAAAAGGATACTCTATTGAAACTGGGATCAAGAGCACCCGAATGCGTGGTGTGTCCCTAGGGGATCAAGAGCACCCGAATGTGTGGTGTGTCCCTTTGAGAAGTGATTAAGAGTACCCTTAGGCATATACATATATGAGTAATTGCATGATAAATTACTTTACTTTGAAAGTTGTGTACCCGACTCGGAAGGGGGTCGTTAAACAAATCCAATGTGCATGTTAACTGAAGGTCATGCATTGGTAGGACGGAAGGGTCCTGCTCTAATTAGATTGGTGGCTCGCTACCCCAATTTATTAGGGAACGCGCATGATGTGGTACTACAATGGGCCCTAGAGGATGATATGTATTTTTAAGTACTTACCTTTATGGAACTTTTTGAAAAGCATATTTTTCCCATTATGTGATGATCTTGTTCTGTAAGTACTTAGAAATATTTGATGTGATGCTTATGATGCTTTGATGAGATGCTTATGATGCTTATAATCTTGTTCTATCTTGATTACTGAGTACATGATATGATGTATCGATATGGTTTTGCGAGTAGGCCCGGATTCTTACTAAGCATGTTTTGCTTACTAGTTCATGTTGTTTCTTATGCTGCAGATGGCGGTAAGAAATACTCGAACTAAGGAAGAGGCAGAGGGAAGGCTAGAGGATGTGTGTGGTGATGGCTCGGGAAAGGACGAAAGATTCTATCTACCTTGTTTTTGTCTAGAATCTAAACTGCTTCCAATGAAAGATTGAAATTGTATTGCTATACTCTGAATGCGTGATGATCATGACTACTCTACTGTGATTAAGTTAGGGATATGGAACCTATGTCATGCTAGATAATACTATCATTAATGTTTAAATTTTGTAGTATGCATGCTAAGTAAAATGCTAGATATTTACTAGTTTTGTTTCTTATGAATGCCTCTTTTGCATGTATCTAAGACTAGATAACTCTTGCTATATTCTTACTTGAGATTCCATGCTATAGTGTGTTAAATGATCTTCCTATTAGGTTGTAAATGCATGTAGATATAAAAGAAACGAAAAACCTTGCTTGGTAAATTAGTCTTCAATAAGCATGCTTACTACATTTCTTGTATTGTAACTGTTTTGTTTGGATATACATGCCAAGATAATATAATGATATGTAAGTATGGACCCGTAACCCCGCCTTTAGGGTAGATATAAGGTCGGGCGTTACAATATACACCACAGCATAATGGTGTATCTGAGAGGCGTAACCAAACCTTGATGGACATGGTTAGATCTATGATGAACCATGCAACTCTTCCAAAATCCTTTTGGGGCTATGCACTTAAGACAGCTGTTTACATGCTAAACAGAGTCCCGACCAAGGTAGTCTCTACTACTCCATATGAGACGTGGAATAGTAAGAAACCTCATTTAACTCACCTTAAAATATGGGGTTGTCCTGCTTATGTGAAGCGGACTGTATCAGACAAATTGGATGCTAAGTTTGATAAATGTCTATTTATTGGATACCCTATGGAAACGAAGGGTTACCAATTCTATCATCCCTTGGAACAAAAGGTGTTTGTTTCAAGGCATACTGTATTTCTGGAAAAATATTTTCTTTTACAAGAAAACAGTGGGAGTGACATTGAACTTGATGAAGTTCAAGAAACTCCAATAGACATTACAGAGACACCTAGTCTAGACCCACAACCAACAACTCATAATGATGAGCTATCAGTTGAACCTAAAACAACACCACCTCTTCGTAGGTCTGATAGGACATGCAATATTCTAGAGAGATACAGATTTCTCATAAGTGAATCGAACGACGTGTTACTCATAAGCGATGACGAACCTATCAGTTATGAAGATGTTCTGAAAAGTTCAGAAAGGGACAAATGGCTTGAAGCCATGAAGTCGGAAATGGATTCCATGTATGAAAATCAAGTATGGGACTTGGTTAACCCACCTGAAGGGATTAAGCCCAAAGGGTACAAGTGGGTTTTCAAGAAGAAAACCGACATGGAAGGTAATGTTGTTACCTTTAAGGCTAGATTAGTGGCAAAAGGATATCATCAGAAACAAGAAATTGATTATGACGAAACCTATTCGCCAGTAGCTATGCTTAAATCCATTCGGATGCTCTTGGCCATAGCAGCTCATTATGATTATGAGATATGGCAAATGGATGTGAAAACAGCTTTCCTTAATGGAAACCTGCTTGAGGATGTATACATGATACAACCTGAAGGTTTCACATCGGTTGATAAAACCAAAATATGCAAGCTTCGACGATCCATATATGGACTGAAGCAACCATCCAGGAGCTGGAACATCCGTTTTGATGAGACAATCAAAGAGTTTGATTTCTCACAAAATCCTAACGAACCTTGTGTGTACAAGAAGGTTAGTGGGAGTGCAGTCGTATTCCTAGTGTTATATGTCGATGACATATTACTTATAGGAAACGATATATCATTCTTATAGTCAGTTAAAAATTTGGTTGTCCAAAACTTTCTCCATGAAAGACCTGGGAGAAGCAACCTATATCCTTGGGATTAGAATCTATAGAGATAGATCAAAACGGTTGCTTGGTCTTTCGCAGTCTACATATATAGACCGAGTGCTAAAAAGGATTAGCATGTCGGAATCCAAGAAAGGTTACCTTCCCATCAGGCATGGGATCAACCTTTCAAAGTCAATGTGTCTGCGCACAGAAGACGAGAGGATTTGCATGAATAAGATTCCTTATGCATCCGTGATAGGATCTATCATGTATGCTATCTTATGTACTAGGCCCGATGTATCATATGCTCTGAGCGTCATGAGCAGATACCAGTCTGATCCAGGAATGAATCATTGGGCGGCTGTCAAGACAATCCTTAAGTACTTAAGAAGAACTAAGGATGTGTTCCTAATATATGGAGAAGGAGATATGGTAATACGTGGGTGTACAGATGTCATTTTCCAGACAGATAAGGATGACTCCAAATCTCAGTCTGGATACGTAGTTAATTTGAATGGAGGCGCAATAAGTTGGAAGAGTTCCAAACAAGACACCGTAGCGGATTCTACCACGGAAGCAGTCTGGATCGAGATGTTTGTCTCAAAACTTGGTGTGGTTCCAACCATTGATGAAGCAATACCAGTTTATTACGACAACAATGGAGCTATTGCACAAGCAAAAGAACCAAGGTCTCATCAGCGATCCAAACACGTGCTTCGCCACTATCATCTGATCTGAGAGATTATAAGTAGGAATGATATACAAATTGAGAAAATTCCCACTGAAAAGAATTTAGCGGATCCTTTAACTAAGGCCCTGCCTCAAAGCAAGTTTGAGGGTCATGTTAGAGCCTGTGGTATTGGATACCGTAGCGATTGGCATTAGGCCAAGTGGGAGTTTGTTAGTAATATGAGAGAAGTGTCCTAAGGCAATCGCCGTATGATTGTAATCATTTACTTTAATAAATGAATATTCACTATTTGAGTACACATGTTTGTATTTGATTGAGATCTTAACTCATTTACTGAATGTCCGCAATACAATTCACAGCATGAGAGAATTTGTGATGAATTCACAACTAGTGATTATCTCTACATGTGCAATTGTGAAGTATTGAAATTGTCCCTAGTCGATGAATTGATAAATATGGACACTATCAATTCTGTGAGACTAGCATGGGTTATTCTCTAATCAGCTGATTCTCACTGGCTGGTGACATTGGGATGTCCGGAGATAAACATGAATGCTAGTTAAGGGAACTAGTTCATTGGAGTGACTAGCTGTAAAACTTCATATGGTAATCTACATATAGATATGTCAATGAAGTTCTTACTGCAGCTTAAGTGCGATGTTCCTTTGACTTGCGGTGTTCAAGTCATCTTGGTCATGAAGACTTATACTTTGACATCTTAAGCAAGCATCTCCAAGGAGGTGTGGACCCAGATGATTGGGTATAAGCCGAAGTGCCCGAAGATGTTTGAACAGCCTATAAAGGATTCACCACTCCTTGCGAGGAGATGTATACCCAAGGCCTATCATGGATTGTTACTCGAAGCCTCTGGCCAGAGCATCACATGTTCCGAGTATGAATCTCTCAGAAACATGAGAGTAATTAGAATCCGTTGGACGAGAAAGACATTACTTGGGCTAGGTGTGACGTAGTCAGCCTAGTGGGGACTGACACACATAGACCGTGTCCTGAACCAAGTGGGTATAAGATGTGAAGGGAATGAGGCACGATTCATTAGAGCTGCTGAAGGGTTTCAGAATTATTTCTGAGGTCAACCGTTGATCTTTCGATTAATTGGGGATCATGATGTACTACTAGGTGCCACTCATGATCGTTCTATAATTGGTTGATTATAGACGACCAACATAAATCGAAAGCCTATTTAGTCACACGCACTACGAGTGATCCGAGGGATTTAAAACGAGTTGAAAATTAGATTTTCCGATCAAGAGAGATAAGTTGAATCTGAATTTTTCAGAGACGCATCGGAAGCATAAAATGGCTAAGTCTTTTGAAGACTTATTGGACGAATTAAATGAGTTTAATTCGTGAGGTCATGGCTTGGCTTTGGCCGGCCAAAGAGGGTCCCACCCTCTTTGTTTGGCCGGCCACATTAAAAGGGGAGAACCAAATTGTTTGGTTCAAATTATAAAATAAACCGAGCGCGGTTTGTTTTATAAAATTATGGATAAAGAATTTATATAATGAAATTTATATAAAGAAATTTATATAAATGGATTTATTTTTCATGGAAATTAAAATGAACCATGGATTGGTTTATTTTATTTTATAAAATCAATAATAGATTGATTTATCATGATAAAGAAATTTATATAAAGAAATTATATAAAGTAA
>JAGFNQ010001983.1:0-72481 GCA_024364735.1 Boesenbergia rotunda | reverse complement strand
TTAATTCAACCACATATTATTTTCATGAAAATCTTATTTAAGAAAACTCTATAGGAAATAATTTTTCTAATTAATTTTGGAGACAACAATATGTAAGAGCATCACCTCTTAAATCAAATAAGGAAATTATTGTTTGAGAATCACCTCAAACTTTCCAAGATTTGATTACATATTTTATTTATGGACTAATTAATTACAACAAATTATTTTCTTTGGGTGGCTCCCCGAGGCTCAGATACCCAAAGAAAAGAAATTTGTTGTAAATCTAATTTGGCTCGCTCCCCGAGGCGTAGCCAAATTAAACATGATAATTTTATTCAAAATAGAAAATTAAATTACAACAACTAACTTTAATTTGGGTGGCTCCCCGAGGCACTCCCCAAAGTAAAGAATTTTGTTAATAATTTAAAACCAATTCGAATTTAATTGTCAATTAATGATCCATAAATTTGTCTAGACTTTCTTGAAAAAAATTGTCCAAAATTGCGAGATTTCCATAAAAGGTTTTCAGAATAATTGTAAGTTTCTGGTACAAAGAAAACTTACATATTTCTAAAATTGGAAAATTTCCAAAATAGGAAATTTCCAAAATTGGAAAGTTTCCAAAAATGGGAAGTTTTCACAATTATCATAAAATTTCACAAACTAGGATATATCAAAAGTTTGCGAAATTTCATGAGGATTTCCAAACTTTGAAATTCCTAAATCTAAAATTTATCATAATTGGAAAGTTTCCATAATTGGAAAATTTTCCAAAATTGAGATCATGACAAAGTTTTCCGCAAAACAATTATATGATTATGTCGAACACTAACCGGCTCTGATACCACTGTTGGGACCGGGTGTATGTTGACATGGATACGGGTTCGTAATTTAAAAATTTAATTACGTGCAGCGGAAGGTTTAGCATAAATAATTTCTCAAATTATTTTAACCACGTATCTAGCATGCAACCTTATGTTGTGGAGACATGATCATACATTTAAAATTTTGCAGAAAGTAAACTAATTTACTTAATACCTCGCGTAACTCGTAGAAAGGGATGAGATCCAACCGTAGCGTCCCTTGGAAGCTCCGCCTCTATTCGCGTCCACGCCGAGTTTTCTTCGGGATGACTTCGAAAGCCACGAGTTTCGTGCCGACAAGAACTACTAGATTCTCCAAAGGCACAACAAGAATACCAAGAGAGAGAAAAAACTAACCACCAAATGAAGAACGGAATCAAATTCCGGGAGGAAGGAAGGAGTTGCACCCGCTTCTTCTTCTTCTTCCGGCTCTTCTTGTGGGGAAGCTCACGGCAAAGGGGGCGGGCCTCTAGGAGGGCGGCGGCACTAGGACAAGGGGAGAGGGAGGAGAAGGAGAGGGAGAGAGGAGAGGCAAGAATCCTTGATCTCTTGGATTAATTTAAGGCCTTGCCTTGGTACCTTTATATAGTAGCCTCTTAGCCAAGTCTCCTCTTAACGGAATAATTTTCATAAGAAATTTATCTTAGAAATTTTCTATGAATTATTCCGTTATGCCAAGTTTTATTATAACTTAATTTATAATAAAAACAACCATGTCTCCCCTTTTATTATGGAAAGAAATTTCTTTATAAATTTCTTTATCATGCAAATCAATCCATTATTAATTTTATAAAATAAAATAAACATTCCAAGGTTATTTTAATTTCCATATAAATAAATCTCTTATAAAATTTCTTTATAAAATTTTTTATACAAATTTCTTTATCCATAATTTATAAAACAAACCAGCGCGGTTTATTTTATAAATTTGAACCAAACAATTGGTTCTTCCCCTTATTGTGGCCGGCCAAACAAAGAGGGTGGGGACCCTCTTTGGCCGGCCAAACCCAAGCCACGATCTCACGAATTAAACTCATTTAATTCGTTCAATAAGTCTTCAAAAGACTTAGCCATTTTATGCTTCCGTGCGCTCTGAAAATTCAGATTCGACTTATTCTCTTGATCGAAAAATCCAATTTTCAACTCGTTTTAAATCCCTCGGACTACTCGTAGTGCGTGTGACTAAATAGGCTTTCGATTTATGTTGGACGTCTATAATTAACCAATTATAGAACGATCATGAGTGACACCTAGTAGTACATCATGATCCCCAATTAATCGAAAGATCAACGGTTGACCTCAGAAACTATTATGAAACCCTTCAGCAGCTTTAATGAATCGTGCCTCATTCCCTTCACCATCTTATACCCACTTGGTTCAGGACATGGTCTTTGTGTGTCAGTCCCCACTAGGCTGACTACGTCACACCTAGCCCAAGTAACGTTCTCTCGTCCTACGGATTCTAATTACTCTCATGTATTTAAGAGATTCATACTCTGAACATGTCATGCTCTGGCCAGAGGCTTCAAGTAACAATCCGACGATAGGCCTTGGGTATACATCCCTCACAAGGAGTGGTTCAAACATCTTCGGACACTTCGGCTTATACTCAACCATCTTGGGTCCACACCTCCTTGGAGATGCTTGCTTAAGATGTCAAAGTATAAGTCTTCATGACCAAGATGACTTGAACACCGCAAGTCAAAGGAACATCACACTTAAGCTGCAGTAAGAACTTCATTGACATATCTATATGTAGATTATCATATGAAGTCTTACAGCTAGTCACTCCAATGAACTAGTTCCCTTAACTAGCATTTATGTTTATCTCCGGACATCCCAATGTCACCAGCCAGTGAGAATCAGCTGATTAGAGAATAACCCATGCTAGTCTCAACAGAATTGATAGTGTCCGTATTTATCAATTCATCGACTAGGGACAATTTCAATACTTCACAATTGCACATGTAGAGATAATCACTAGTTGTGAATTCATCACAAATTCTCTCATGCTGTGAATTAAATTACGGCATTCAGTAAATGAGTTTAAGATCTCAATCAAATACACGAACATGTATACTCAAATAGTGAATATTCATTTATTAAAGTAAATGATTACAATCATAAGGCGATTGCCTTAAGACACTTCTCTCATATTACTAACAAACTCCCACTTGGCCTAATGCCAATCGCTATGGTATCCAATACCATAGGCTCTAACATGACCCTCAAACTTGCTTTGAGCCAAGGCCTTAGTTAAAGGATTCGCTAAATTCCTTTCAGTGGGAATTTTCTCAATTTGTATATCATTCCTACTTATAATCTCTCTGATCAGATGATAGCGGCGAAGCACATGTTTGGATCGCTGATGAGACCTTGGTTCCTTTGCTTGTGCAATAGCTCCATTGTTGTCGCAGTAAACCGGTATTGTTTCATCAATGGTTGGAACCACACCAAGTTCCGAGACAAACTTCTTGATCCAGACTGCTTCTTTTGCTACTTCCGAAGCCGCAATCTATTCCGCTTCCGTGGTAGAATCCGCTACAGTGTCTTGCTTGGAACTCTTCCAACTTATTACACCTCCATTCAAAGTAAATACGTATCCAGACTGAGATTTGGAGTCATCCTTATCTGTCTGGAAACTGGCATCTGTATACCCACGTATTACCATATCTCCTTCTCCATATATTAGGAACACATCCTTAGTTCTTCTTAAGTACTTAAGGATTGTCTTGATAGCCGCCCAATGATCCATTCCTGGATCAGACTGGTATCTGCTCGTGATGCTCAGAGCATACGATATATCGGGCCTAGTACATAACATAGCATACATGATAGATCCTATCGCGGATGCATAAGGAATCTTATTCATGCAAATCCTCTCGTCTTCTATGCGCGGACACATAGACTTTGAAAGGTTGATCCCATGCCTGATGGGAAGGTAACCTTTCTTGGATTCCGACATGCTAAACCTTTTTAGCACTCGGTCTATATATGTAGACTGCGAAAGACCAAGCAACCGTTTTGATCTATCTCTATAGATTCTAATCCCAAGGATATAGGTTGCTTCTCCCAGGTCTTTCATAGAGAAAGTTTTGGACAACCAAATTTTAACCGACTGTAAGACTGATATATCATTTCCTATAAGCAATATGTCATCGACATATAGTACTAGGAATACGACTGCACTCCCACTAACCTTCTTGTACACACAAGGTTCATCAGGATTTTGTGAGAAATCAAACTCTTTGATTGTCTCATCAAAACGGATGTTCCAGCTCCTGGATGCTTGCTTCAGTCCATATATGGATCGTCGAAGCTTGCATATTTTGGTTTTATCAACCGATGTGAAACCTTCAGGTTGTATCATGTATACATCCTCAAGCAGGTTTCCATTAAGGAAAGCTATTTTCACATCCATTTGCCATATCTCATAATCATAATGAGCTGCTATGGCCAGGAGCATCCGAATGGATTTAAGCATAGCTACTGGCGAATAGGTTTCGTCATAATCAATTCCTTGTTTCTGACGATATCCTTTTGCCACTAATCTAGCCTTAAAGGTAACAACATTACCTTCCATGTCGGTTTTCTTCTTGAAAACCCACTTGCACCCTATGGGCTTAATCCCTTCAGATGGGTTAAGCAAGTCCCATACTTGATTTTCGTACATGGAATCCATTTCCGATTTCATGGCTTCAAGCCATTTGTCCCTTTCTGAACTTTTCAGAACATCTTCATAACCGATAGGTTCGTCATCGCTTATGAGTAACACGTCGTTCGATTCACTTATGAGAAATCCGTATCTCTCTGGAATTTTGCGTGTCCTATCAGACCTACGAAGAGGTGTTGTTGTTTTAGGTTCAACTGATAGCTCATCATTATGAGTTATTGGTTGTGGGTCTAGACTAGGTGTCTCTGTAATGTCTATTGGAGTTTCTTGAACTTCATCAAGTTCAATGCCACTCCCACTGTTTTCTTGTAAAAAAATTCTTTTTCCAGAAATACAGCATGCCTTGAAACAAACACCTTTTGTTCCAAGGGATGATAGAATTGGTAACCCTTTGTTTCCTTAGGGTATCCAATAAATAGACATTTATCAGACTTAGCATCCAATTTGTCTGATACAGTCCGCTTCACATAAGCAGGACAACCCCATATTTTAAGGTGAGTTAAATGAGGTTTCTTACTATTCCACGTCTCATATGGAGTAGTAGAGACTACCTTGGTCGGGACTCTGTTTAGCAAGTAAACAGCTGTCTCAAGTGCATAGCACCAAAAGGATTTTGGAAGAGTTGCATGGTTCATCATAGATCTAACCATGTCCATCAAGGTTCGGTTACACCTCTCAGATACACCATTATGCTGTGGTGTATATGGCGGAGTCCATTGAGACAATATCCCATTGTCCCTAAGATAATCTTGAAACTCTTGACTTAAGTATTCACCACCCCGATCGGATCGAAGTATCTTAATACTTTTGGCAAGCTGCTTCTCTACTTCATTTCTGAACTCTTTGAATTTCTCAAAAGCTTCAGATTTGTGTTTCATCAAGAACACATAACCGAATCGTGAGTGATCATCGATAAAGGTAATGAAGTAGCTATAGCCTCCTTGTGCAGGAGTTGACATTGGTCCACATACATCAGTATGTATTAGACCAAGCATTTCTCCCACTGGATCACCTTTTCCGGAAAAGGATAATTTGGCCATCTTGCCTTTTAAGCATGATTCGCATGTATCAAATGAACTGGGTTAAAAGCCATTTGCTTCACCAAAG
Source organism: Boesenbergia rotunda (assembly GCA_024364735.1). Lineage (NCBI taxonomy): Eukaryota > Viridiplantae > Streptophyta > Magnoliopsida > Zingiberales > Zingiberaceae > Boesenbergia > Boesenbergia rotunda. The sequence goes on along the minus strand of JAGFNQ010001983.1, from coordinate 66,856 downwards.
AGGTTAACTCCAACAATGAATTTTTAATCTCTTTTTGATCATTTGAGACCACTTGAACTTCATTCACCCCTCTAGTAGTATGAGCCCTACTTCCAAATTGTTGAGAGTTCTCCGCCATATTTGAAATCAATTCTCTAGCTTGTTCTGTGGTCTTGTTCACTAGAGCTCTTCTAGCTGCAGCATCAATCATGATTCTATCTATTTGAAGTAGACCTTCATAGAAATGTTGAATAAGAAGCTGCTCACTTATTTGATGTTGTGGACAACTTGATCACAACTTGTTGAATCTCTCTCAATAGTCATATAAGGTCTCTCCCACCACTTGTTGAATACCACAGATGCTCTTTCTAATAATAGCAGTTCTTGAAGCTGGAAAATATTTCTCTAAAAATGCCTTTTTCATGGCAATCCAACTTGCCACATGTCCAGTTGGCAAGTAATAAAACTAATCTTTAGCTGCTCTAGTCAAAGAAAATGGAAATGCCCTTAATTTGATGTCCTCTTCAGAAATCCCTTGAGGTGTAACACCCCAAATTTGTCAATGTAAAATCATGACAATGTATGAAAATGGTTATAATGCAATGATATAAATTTCATGCAATCACATGCTATGAAATGTCATGAATACATGAAATATTATATTCATGAAATATTATTATCATGAAATATTAGCATGAAATATTATATTCATGAAATATTATTATCATGAAATATTAGCATGAAATATTATATTCATGAAATATTATTATCATGAAATATTATCATGAAATAGTATATGCATGAAATATTATTATCATGAAATATTATCATGAAATATTATTATCATGAAATATTATCATGAAATATTAGATTCATGAAATATTATTAATAGTATGAAATTTCATGATGGGCTTGGCTTAATGGGCTTTGATGTGGGTTAGTGCAAACTGTGATAAAAAGAAGAGCTAGAAAGGAGGAAGCAAGGATTGAACCTTGAACCTCCTAGTTGCACTCACCATGTCATAACCAATGAACCAAGCAATATTTCATGTAGAAGGAAAAGGGAACATGCTTGTTAAAAGCTAGGGAAGTGAAGAGACATGTCTTTTCATGAGAAAAGTATAAATAAGGGAAGTTGGAATAACTTCCTCTTCTTCTCTTCTTCTTCTTCCTTCTCCACCGAAACCACCTTCATCCTCTTCTCTTCTTCCATTTTTCGAAAACCTCATCCAAGGGTTCTAACCCTAGGGCAATTGCAAGGAGGGAAGCCAAGTGTCTTTGCCTTCTACCAAGACCAAGGAGTCTTAGAGGAAAATTTGAAGAAAAAGGCTTTCACATACCCTTCAAGTGTAGGGTACCCTACGATTTAAAGAAGATTAAATTCCAGCGCTAGGATGTAAGTATCCTCTCGCCTGCAGTATAATGGTTTGTGCATGATTTCCTTGTGTTCTTGTTTGGAAAATGGGAGTTCTCCCTTATAAGACTTTCGGCCACCACCATGAAGTAGGGCTTGGTTACTTCTTATTGCATGAGGAGATTCCTAGAAACTTAGGGTATACATGGGGATGGATTTTTCTTCATGGTGTCAAGAACAAAACCTAGGTTTGTCCTTGTATAGGTTTCGGCCACTTCCTAAAGGAGGGGTGTGGCAACTTTTCAATACATGAAATAACCCTTAAGACTTAGGGTATACTCATATGTGATGTTTCCAAATTTTTGGAAGGACAAAATTAGGGTTTGGTACCCTACAAAGTTTCGGCCAACTCCTTGTAATTTAGGGTTAGTGGATGCTAACCCCACTTGAGGCTTAAACCATGGTTCAATTGTTAGCATGAAGTGTACTTGAGGTGTTTGTAGAAATGCTTGAATGAATGCTTGATTGGAAAACCAAATCCCTCACTTGCAACTTTCGGCCCCAACATGGAACCCTAGCTTAGGGAAGGTCAATTACCTCTAATGTAGGCCATGTTAATAGAGTTCATGATAGGGATATATACGTGATGAAGGTATGCTTTAATTGGATGAAAAAAAGGAAATTCCCTTACATGTGACTTTCGGCCAACCCTAGTCCTAGGGTTGGGAAGTACTTAATGAAATCACGAAGCATGCTATTAATTATATGATATGTGTATAATGTATGTGACCTATCTTGTTAGGTATAAAAGCATGCCTTATAGCCCATGGGGCACTCTTATGACATGAGCATGATGTGGATGAGATGTGGTTGATAATATGCTTAAAAAAAAAGGGATACTCTATTGAAACGGGGATCAAGAGCACCCGAATGCGTGGTGTGTCCCTAGGGGATCAAGAGCACCCGAATGTGTGGTGTGTCCCTTTGAGAAGTGATTAAGAGTACCCTTAGGCATATACATATATGAGTAATTGCATGATAAATTACTTTACTTTGAAAGTTGTGTACCCGACTCGGAAGGGGGTCGTTAAACAAATCCAATGTGCATGTTAACTGAAGGTCATGGCATTGGTAGGACGGAAGGGTCCTGCTCTAATTAGATTGGTGGCTCGCTACCCCAATTTATTAGGGAACGCGCATGATGTGGTACTACAACTGGGCCCTAGAGGATGATATGTATTTTTAAGTACTTACCTTTATGGAACTTTTTGAAAAGCATATTTTTCCCATTATGTGATGATCTTGTTCTGTAAGTACTTAGAAATATTTGATGTGATGCTTATGATACTTTGATGAGATGCTTAAGATGCTTATAATCTTGTTCTATCTTGATTACTGAGTACATGATATGATGTATCGATATGGTTTTGCGAGTAGGCCCGGATTCTTACTAAGCATGTTTTGCTTACTAGTTCATGTTGTTTCTTATGCTGCAGATGGCGGTAAGAAATACTCGAACTAAGGAAGAGGCAGAGGGAAGGCTAGAGGATGTGTGTGGTGATGGCTCGGGAAAGGACGAAAGATTCTATCTACCTTGTTTTTGTCTAGAATCTAAACTGCTTCCAATGAAAGATTGAAATTGTATTGCTATACTCTGAATGCGTGATGATCATGACTACTCTACTGTGATTAAGTTAGGGATATGGAACCTATGTCATGCTAGATAATACTATCATTAATGTTTAAATTTTGTAGTATGCATGCTAAGTAAAATGCTAGATATTTACTAGTTTCTGTTTCTTATGAATGCCTCTTTTGCATGTATCTAAGACTAGATAACTCTTGCTATATTCTTACTTGAGATTCCATGCTATAGTGTGTTAAATGATCTTCCTATTAGGTTGTAAATGCATGTAGATATAAAAGAAACGAAAAACCTTGCTTGGTAAATTAGTCTTCAATAAGCATGCTTACTACATTTCTTGTATTGTAACTGTTTTGTTTGGATATACATGCCAAGATAATATAATGATATGTAAGTATGGACCCGTAACCCCGCCTTTAGGGTAGATATAAGGTTGGGCGTTACATGAGGCTTCATAGTGGAGCACACTACATGGAACTCATGCAAATGTCTATTAGGATCTTCTCCTGACTGTCCCTGAAACTTGGGAAGTAGATGAATTAGGCCTGATCTCAGCTCAAAATCTCCAGCTAACTCTGGATAAGCAATACAAGAATACTGAAATGCATCATTAGGGGCTGCAAGCTCCTTCATAGTCTTCTGATGTTCTGCCATAGGACTGCTCGAATGAGTAGAAATATTTTCAATAACTTCTGAAACTCTTCCTTGATTTCTCCTAGCTCTGAAGGTCCTCTCAATCTCAGGATCAAACTCCACAATATCACCACATGCAGTCCTGGACATAAACCAAACAAAATGGCAGCAAATGTATATAGAAAGATAAAGCAAATGAAATAGTATAAGAAAATATGAAACTTAAGCACTAGCTCAAATCAAACAAACTCAACTAGTGTTCCCCGGTAACGGCGCCAAAAATTTGATGGTAGCCCACAAAGAGTGTCACGATGAGCCTCAAATTTGAATTTATAAATTGAAAACCCTTTAGCTCACAAAACTAAGTGTAGTATAGGGGCCTCAAGTCATATTTTTCCAAGGACTAGCTAAGAATGCTTAATTCAAGCTTGAATTTGTTGTTTTCTATTTGGGTTTTCAAATAAGATTGGGTTTTTTGCGATAACGAATGAAATTGCAGTAGAAACAGAATAAACTCAGCTGATTCAGAAACTATCTAGGAAATTACGGAAACTACACTTAACCTATTTGACAACTGAGCTATTAAATTCAAAACTATGGGATTGAAATTTAAGAACTAAACTTGAATGCAGGGAACTAATTGCAAAATAGTGAAAACTAGAACAAAGCAAGCTAAAGAAACTTAACTGAAGTGTAGTTGGATACAAACCGAAACAACTTGAAGAAATAAGAATTCAGAAACGAAATTTCCCTAAATTAAACATCAAACCAGTCCCTTGCCAAGATTTCCTCCTGCCATCACACAAAAGCCAAGCTAGAAACCCTCTAGCTTAAAAACTAGCGAAGAACAACTCCTTTGATTAGTTTGCAATGTCTTGGTGCGAATTGATCTTCCTGATCGGTCAGCCGACCGATCAGGACTTCTGCTGATCGGATTGGAGACCGATCAGTAGAATTTCTGTCCGATCACGAAGACCGATCAGTATCTTAAATCTTCCCCGATCTCTTTCTTCTTGATACGCTGAATGGCGATCTATCTCAGAACCTTCAGAAACCCTCCGAAGAACCCCTCCGAATTGCTTCAATAGCTCCGATCGAAGAAAACCAGCGATCAACAAGAATCGATTGGCAGAAACAGAGCTCCGGTGAAACCCTCACTTGAGCTCCTTCAGCTACTAGATTTAGTTGCAAACTTAACCAGAAATCGAACTCTATGATTTGAAATCTTGAAAACAAACAGATCTGATGTTGGTCGCGCAAAGAAACAGAGAAGAAAGCTGAGAACACGAAGAACAAGAAGAACTCGCGACAATTGAGCTCGGGAGAGGAATTCCTGATTTAATTAATGCCAATTGAAAATGAACGACTATGATCATCCTTGCTTCATCCAACGGTCAGATCATCTCAGATTGAAACCAAACTTTCCAGATCTCCATCAATGGTCAGGATCTTCTCCTCCTTAGCTTGGATCGATCTGATCTGCAACGGATGGCTAAGATTTCCCTTCCTTTTGAATGGATGGCTTAGACTTCTCTCAAGCTTGATCTAACGGCTAGATGACTTCTGATTCGGACCAAAACTTCAGATCTTGATCTATGGTCTTGATTAACTCTATCTTGAGCTCGGATTGATCAGAAGCTGAAAGATGGATCAGATCTCCCCATGTCTTGATTAGATGACCCACGTTTCTCCAGTGCTTGATCATCTTGATTAAAGCCAAATCTAACTCAAATTCGATCCAATCTGATCTAGGTCTATGATCATTCAAAGCCTACAAAATTATATTCAAATTTTAATGCTAAAATATCTCAAATATAGAAAGAATTGCATCCAAAGCCAAAATAGAAATAATTCATGGAACCTAGTGTAAATACAAGTTCAAGCATACAAAAAGGAATCAAAACATGGATTTGAGAGCCTAAATTAATTATCAAAATGGTAATTATCAAGGCCGCACTAGATCAGGACTCACCTCTGCAGGATCCACCACCGCCTCCTCCACTCACGACAGATCAGAGACTGACTCTACTCGAGATAGAGGTTTACCGTCTCGGGACTGAGTCTCACCGTCTCGGGACTCAGATCTAGACATTACGAGAAGTGTCGGTGGCCTAATACTCAGAGATGGCCGATATGGCAGCAGAGTGACACACCGAGCTTATGTAGCTGCTTCAATCTTGGCGCCCCGACGATTCATCCTAGACCTTGTTATTTGACTCACCTGACTGTTTGACCAGATCACTTGTCTTGATCTTACTATAGTTTGTTTTTTTTTGGTTTTGTATTACCTTAGCTTATATCTAGTTCATGCTTTCCTTCAATCTATTTGGATTACATTGTGCTTGGTATGTGCTTAGTAGAGTAGGATTTCAAATATTTGATTTTGTTTTGAATTTCAACGTCAAAACTTTTTTCTTTAAAAATGGTTTCAGAAACTTTATCATAAATTTCAAAACTTTATTTTCAAAATTTATTACATTACTTTTTCGTTACTTAGTTTTATGTTAAGTTTAAAACTACCCCTTTCAAAACTAGGATCTTTCTTCAACATGGACTTAGCTTAGGTTTAACCCTAGTCTGCATGCTCCTATAGACTTAGAAGCCAACATCTCACAAGCACATTAGGATTAACTTATTTGACAACCTACATTGAGTTGAGATGCTTAGGGCTATTACCCTAGACATAGATGCTTCAAAATCAGTGCATCAACACAAGTTGGGGGTGTTATAAATACAATTAAAATTAATCAAATCAAATATTCTGACTAACAGAGTTGATTTATGAAATACACTTAACTTGACTAACTCAAGTGAAAACTGTTGTTTATTACAGTCAGTAAGTAGCTAAAAGGTTAGACAGGTGCCTAAAAGGAATTGACTTTATTTTTGAATATTTAAAATTATTTTTTATATTTTTATTCATGCTTGGAATCAAAATAAAGGTGTCTAGACTTTGACTAAGCCTAGACTTAACCTTTTTTATTGCTTAAAATTACTCTCTCTGATATACTTAGTTTTCATATTCTGAATACTTTAGTATTTTTTTCTGCTCTTACCCTAATATTACCTACATAATTTTTGATATATGGCAAAGAGGGAGAAAAAGAAAAGAGTTCAAAGTTGTTTGATAAATTCAAGTTTTTCAAAATATTGTCAAAAGAAATATTTTTCAATGTTTAGTATTTTTTAGTATTTTTAAAAAGCTATTACAAAAGAATTCATGTTTTCCAAAGTTTTTTAAATCGTTAAGAAAAGTACAAAATGTTTTGAAAAAAAAAGAATTCAAAATTCAGAAATTAACTTTATCGTTCAAAACTAGGTTCTTAATTTTTGAAAATTAATTTCTCTTCCATACTTAGTTTTTGAAAATCACTTAGTTTTTGAAATGAATGTTCTAACAAGTTTTTTTAATATCCTTTCAAAAGTTAACTTAGTCTCTAAAACTTTCTTCTTAAGACTAAGTCTATTTTTGAAGATATACTCTCATTTATAAACACAATTGTTAAATGATCAAGGGGGAGAGCTTAAAAGAAGTACTGCATTTCTTTTCCCTGTTAAAGCTTATTTTAGCTTAACTTTGAACTAGGATGCCATAATCAAAACGGGAGAGATTGTTGGTGCTGAAAGCACCAGATCGAACCTTGTTTTGATAAGTGGCAAAGGGTTCAAGTTAAGCTGGTATTGTATACTAATGGATTTGTGAAGATTGCAAGAAAGTCCTAGGTAAGCTAGGCAAGAAGTCTAGACCTGCAGGGTTGACCACGAAGTCCTGGTCGGGGATCGGGCAACGAAGACTTAGCGAGTGAAGTCGAGCATGAAGACTTGGTCTGGGGGACCGAGTAGAAGACTTTGCCGAGCAGGGATCACAGACAGGAGTCGAGATGGGTCGAGGTCGAACGTCATCGAGTTTCAGGATCTCAAAGGCTGAGCAAAAGTCCACCCGGAGGTTCCGGGTGATAACAGGTAAACTCTCTTGAGAGAAGTAGATGAGGATGCGTTCCCCGGTGAGGGAACAGTAGGTGTCGGTCCGACCTAGGATTTCAGATGAAACCTGAAAGTCAGGAGCAAGACGACACTAGCTGTGTGTCATATATGCTTCCTTTAATATCCTCATAATAGGTGGAGTAATTTGGGTCACTAGTTAATATTTTGTAATAATTTTCATGATTATCCAAGACAGTAATTAAACTATTATCTAAAAAAATTTCATCTCCATTATCCTCAGAATTATCCTCATTATCCTCATAACAATCAACAGAAATATTTTCAATATTTTCAGAATTAATCTCACAATTTTCAGAGTTAATTTCAGAATTATCAGTAAAATTTTCAAATTTAATTTCAGAGTTATCATGAAAATTTTTCAAATTTGAATCCAGAATTATCAGTAAGGTTTTCAAATTTGAATTCAGTGTTATTAGTATGATTTTTAAATTTGAATTCAGAGTTATCAGTAAAATTTTCAAATTTGAATTCAGAATTATTAGTAACATCAGAATTAATTTCAGAAATTGTTGAATTAATATTAAAGATTAAACAATTAATTTATGATATTTTAGCAATATCTACATTTTCTAATTGAGCATGCAAAACATTAATTTGACTATGCAGTAATTTTAACTTTCCAAAAAATTATCTAACTTATCATACGATTGTGCAGGAAATTGAAAATTTCTTGGAATGTAAATTTTCCGTACCTTTGCCGGACACTTATTTTTGTAATGTCCGTACTTTTCGCATTTGAAGCATTTGATGTGATCCTTGTTCCTCGGGACTCCTGGTACTGGAATTTCCTTTGCCGCCGGTGATGATGTTCGAGTCTTATGAGTAAGACACTGATTTTTGTAGTGTCCTCTCTCTTTGCACTTAAATCATGTAATATGTAATTTGAAAATTGACATTAAAAAAGTGTACCTTATTCACCCCTGGGCTCCCCCTCAACTCCTGGCCTCTTTGCTCCGTTGGCTGTTAGTCCGAAGAAGAGCGTCTAGGCTCTGATACCAATTGTAGGACTAGTGCCGTTGATAGAGGCGGGGGTGAATATCGATCGTAAAAAATCTTTCACGGAAATCATCTTTCGTATACTATCAAGATTCGTTCTAATCAAGGAGTTAGTAGCACAGCGGAAAATAAAACAGTAAAGTAAAGAACGACATAAATTACACACGGGATTTTACTTGGTTCCCGACCCCCCAGGGTCAGTACATCCAAGGCCTAAGCACGGAAACGCCCGTCCACTAATGGTCTACTTTCCGGACTTTCTGGAGGCGGAGAAACCCGTCTTACAGTGCAAGAGTTACAAACAAAAAGATAGATAAATTGAACTGCAGAATGTAAACTCAAACCGAACAAACAGAATTGTAACTCGGCCAATCTGGACCTCTGAAGTGTCGCACACTTCCTCCAGGAGCCTCTTGGTCGTAGAGATTCGTCGTTAGTGCTTTGTCGTCAATTGGGAAGCTTAGAATGGTTTCGAAAAGTTGTATCCTGAGCTGAGGGGTCGAAGCCCCTTTTATAGTCTTCATTAGGACGCCTGTGTCGAAGGGGGCGCCTCATGGTGAAAGCTTATCTCCGCCCTGAACTCCCCGCAGCCGATAAGGCTCTTGACCAGGGCGCCCTGGACCATTCAGGCACCTCACAGAGATTGGTCAAAGCTTATATCTGCTTCGAACTCGCAGCAGCAGATACAGCTTTCAACTAAGGCGCCTGTGACATATGGGGCGCCTGAATGAAAGCCTGGTTTGCCTCCATTCTTTGAGGCACCCTAGTTGATTGGGGCACCTAGCAGCTTAATTTCCAGCCACGTTGTGTGTTTGTTTGCCTGCTTTGTCTTCCATTTTACGTACCAGCAAGATACATAAATACAAGCAATCACATATATATCCTTAACCTTAAGGGTTTGGTTCTGACTTCGGGTTTCTGCGAAACCCTAGGTCGAACCGACGCTTAATGTTCCCTTTCGGGGAACACGCCTTTCACCTACTCTTTTAGGGGAAGTTTTGCCAACCAGTCCATTCAGTGGACTTTTACTTTTTTTGCCAACCAGTCCATTCGGTTGGACTTTTACTTAGCCTTCGATACTCTCGGATCTCGAGACGTCCGAACCTCGACCCGTCTCTACTTATGTCCTTAGTCATCGCTCAGCTAAGTTGCTCAATCCCTCGGACCAAGATTTCGTGCCCAAACCCTAGGTCCAGGACTTAGGTGCCCAGCCCTCGGCCAGGACTTAGTACCCAATTCCTCGAACCAGGTCTTCGGTGCCCAACCCTCGGCCAGGACTTAGTGCCCAATTCCACGAACCAAGACATAGTGCCCAGCTTCACTCACCAGGTCTTAGTGCCCAATTCATAGAACCAGGACTTAGTGCCAGGTTAACTGTTGGAACTTGGATGGCTAGAGAGGGGGGGGGGTGAATGCAGCCAGACACTTAAACTTTCTACCTTTTCAAACTTTCCTGCACTTAGATGTTTAGTAGCACAGCGGAAGCAACAAAACAGAGTATGCAGTAAACTAAACCCTAAGTTAAGTACAAGCACAAGAACGCTAACAAGAGGATTTATATGGTTCAGGGATAACTTGCCCCTACTCCTTGGCGTGCCCTTAAGGTGGGTGATCCCTCGATCGTCGGTAGATCAAGCCCCGAAAAATCCGGATAGTAAGCAACCTTCTTCTCGGTGCAGTAACCTCTCCACAGCGTTTCAAGATGATAAAGTATAAAGTATAGGAAACGCAAGAAGGATCTTACTTAGCACTTAGAACCACACGAACACAAGCAAACTTCTCTGAGCTCCACCCAGCGCAGATCTCACGCAAGACTCTCCTCTTCGTGTCTTCTCGCTGATGGACTCAAGCTTCTTGTTTCTCTTCTACCAAGTGCCCAAGTAACGGAAGGTTGCTTCAAGGATCACAATTGCTTGCTTAAGATGATGGAACAGCAGATAGCACAAGCACGCAGCAAGAAGTGTTCGCAGCATGCTCTAGCGAGAAGTCTCTTCAGCCCTTCTCCGCTACGCAGCTTAAGTCTTCTCCACTATCGCCAGGTCACCACCTCACTGCAGCCTCCAGCTGCTCACCTGCCAATGCCAGCTACCACTGAGCTCTCCCTGGACTCCCTGAGCTTCCCTCAGCCAAGCTCCAGTCAGTAGCTCCAGTCAGCAGCCCCAGCCGTTGCAACCTGAGATGGCAAATGGACAATCCTACTCCAAGGAAAGGCTTCAATTGACTCTCGTTGAGTGTTTGAATCCATCCCTGTCACCTACACACTTAATCAGAGCATTAGCATAGCATATCAAGCATAGAATCAAGTATCAGAGATTAAGCGCAGAGAATCAGATGTGTTCAGACGCGATCAGAGTGTCTGACAGTGCATTTTGAATTAAAGTGATCGGTCACCGGACTGATTAGAGAGCCTCCTGATCGGTCACTGACGGTCCCGAAATACTAGGTTAAAGTTGTCACGAAAGTTGGGACCATCAGATTTAGATATGAATAAAATGCTGAAAACCCTTTTTACGATCAAAGTATGAAAAGCGTAGTAAAGGGGCCACAGGTCGTATTTTTATCGGGGACTAGTTGATATAATTTGATTCGCGCTTGATTTATGTGTCGTTTGTATTTTCGGGTTTCAAATAAAGATTTGGGTTTGGGTTCAATTCGAAATGAAGAACTTGAGGAAAAGAAAGATCTTGACTAGACGAATTCAACAAGGTATGGCAATTGATGAACTTACCCAACTAACAACTCAATCAAAGCCACTTAAACAATCTATGCAGGCAAATCTGAGTTCACATGCAAAATAAATGCTAAACAAAAGAATCAGGCAGTGATGGTAATTTCCGAAATCAAACAATCTTAACACAATAGTAGCATATGAAATTCAGACTTTAAACAAGCTATTCAACTCAAACTAGCTATAATTTTTGGGAGCCAACCAATGCCAAGAAAATTCAGAAATACTAAAGGGTGATATCAATTGATTTCAAAACTATTCTACACCCAAAAGATAAGTGAAAATGGATTTGAAAACAATGCCCAAAACAGCTTGGTACACAAGTTGAAATCCTTGTGCCAAAAACTGCATTTTTGTGCCTAAGACTCTTTCTAGCAGTTCAGAAACGCAGCTGACAGAATGCAATTTGAAAAGTAAACTTTCAATGAAGAACTTGGCAGGAATGAATGAAGAAAACCAGTCCCAAACAGTTCACTTTAGACACAAACCGAAAATTACAATGAATGTGCAGAAATTTCAGGATTTATGAGCAAAATTGAAATAGATTAACTAGTTGGATGCAAACTCAAGATTGACTAACTAGGACTCTGCTCTAAACTAGCTCAAGGAGTAATAAACCTACTGATTTCTAAATTTGGCTAGCAAATCAAATGCAAACTGCAGCAAAGAAAGGAAAATTCAGATTCGAAACTGAAATTGCAAAATAAGCACGTGCAGAAATTCCTCCACAACACAAATGCGAAATAGATGCAATAAGTAGGAGATCTGGAACACTGAGTCACCAAACAAAGTATTTTCGAAGTGATGAAGTCTACAATGCAGAAACACAAAGTCAGAAAGCAAAAACAAATTGAAAATTTCAGTAATTACTTGGCACGCTAGCTGAACACTTAGCACGCAACAAATTAAGCTAAAGCAAACTGAAATTTAACTAAATCTATCACTAAACAAGTTCCTAATTTACTTAACTCGAAGATTAAAATCCTAATTAAGCTAAACAATTCAGAACTTACAAACTAAGACCGCTGAAAACTAAAATTGTAGAAACAGAACAGTGCAGTAATGGAATTTAAGCTACAAACACTGAAATTTAACTATCTAAGCTACTCCTCAATCATTCTCCAACTCAAGAACTTCTTGGTCGTCAATCAAGAGTGAACTTCGGACCCGCAAGCTCAACAAATCAGTGAAGATACGTCTCTGCTACTGAAACAGATCAAATCCTGCTCAAACTAAAATTAGCTTCCGAATTCATCAAACTCGCTGTGGTGGCTTGCGATTTGGATTAGGGAATGACCAAAACCTTCCAGGGAACCCCTCTGGTTAGCTCGGATGCAGTGGAAATGGATCACAGCTGAGCTCGCTGAAATCGGATAGTGAAATTGCCGAGACCTCGCGCAGCTTCGCTATTGAGCAGAAATCAAATCCAAAACCTCGCTGAGATTCTCTTCACTGACCTAGCCCTTGCTTTGATGATGGATTGAGGGATCGCGCCTTCGATTGGATGAAAAAATGGAAGAAAACGATGAAGAAATGGAAGAACTCTACTGTTGCGGTGAAGACGCGATGAAGGGGAAGAAGTTGCGGCAATTTTGATTAAATAGGAACCAATGGACGGTCCAGATTGATCCACTTCAATCCAACGGCTGATCTTGCTCTGATTTGAGCCAAACTTTGATGATGATGATCTGGGGTCAGGATCTGCCTTGTGGTAGCTCGGATCCTCCAGATTTGCAACGGATGGTCCAGATCAAGCTAATCTTTGAATGGAAGATCTAGAGCCCTCCAAGCTTGATCCAACGGTTGATTGAGCTTTGCTTGGGATGAAACCGTCAGATCTTGATCATAGAGCTTGATCAACCCTAACCCTAGCTCGGATTGCTTCAGATCGTCCCGGATGGCTCAGATCTAGCCGCTTTTGAATCGGACGGCCCAGATTTAATCATAATCTTGATAATTCGATCCGGGTCACTTCCGACTCGAATTTGACCCAATATGCCCTAGATCCTTGAACCTTTGATGCCTACAAAAATATATCAAGAATTTAGTGGCCAAATAATCCAATTTTATGCAATTTACAATTAAGTCCAAAACAAGAGTAAGTTCTAAAACCTAGGGCAATTTCACAATTTTAGCAATAAAAACATAGGTCAAACATGGATTTTAGCAGTTCAAATAATTAATAATATAGTATTTATCAGTCACCAGACTGATCAGGGTGGGTTCAGACCGATGAGGCTCCATCCTGATCGGTCCCCAACGCTCAAACAGAAATCCCGATTTCTCTGGGACTCTCCTGGACCGATCACCAGACCGATCCCAGGTTGTGGATCGATCACCAGACCGATCCACCCCTTTGCCGGGCGATTTCTGAGCTTCGCAGTCCAACCCTCCTGATCGGTCACTAGACCAATCAGGGCATGCTCAGACCGATCAGGCTCCATCCTGATCGGTCATAGTGAGGAACTTGCGACACTTGATCGTTCTCCAGAACGGTCTGAATAGTGTTCAAGATCGGTCACCAGACCGATCAGGAGTAGATCAGTAAGGTTCCCAAAAACCTACTAGATGCTCCCTGATCGGTCACCGGACAGATCAGGAGCAGAGCAGCAGGGGAACTCAACCCACTTGTGGGCTCCCTAATCGGTCACCAGACCGATCAGGAGCCGAGCAGTGAGTGAAACGCATACTCCCTGATCGGTCACCAGACCGATCAGTCATCGCTGGATCGGTCACCAGACCGATCAACGAGGGAGCACCGTGCCAACTTCCCTGATCGGTCACCAGACCGATCCAAGTACTCCAACCTAGCCCTCCAAGCTAGGGTTTCATCCAACCTAGCCCTCCAAGCTAGGACCTGACCCTCCAAGCCAGGATTTAATCCAACCTAGCCCTCCAAGCTAGGACCTGGCCCTCCAAGCTGGGATTTCATCAACCTAGCCCTCCAAGCTAGGACCTGGCCCTCCAAGCCGGGATTTCATCAACCTAGCCCTCCAGGCTAGGACCTGACCCTCCAAGCCAAGACAATCTCACACCTAACCCTCCAAGTTAGGACTTTTCACACCTAGCCCTTCAAGCTAGGATTTTCCACACCTAGCCCTCCAAGCTAGGATTTTCCACACCTAACCCTCTAGGTTAGGACTTTTCCACACCTAGCCCTCCAAGCTAGGAGTTTTCACACCTAACCCTCCATGTTAGGATTTTCTCACACCTAACCCTCCAGGTTAGGACTTTTCAACACCGTGCCTAATCCCCGATTAGGGCTTAATCATAATCATAATCATCAACCTAAACTAAAATCAGTGTCAACACCAAAACAACAATCAGGGTCAGACTGCATTAACAATCTCCCCCTTTTTGTTGTTTGACACCCCGATTTTAAGTTTAGAGATTTTGAAATCAATTTTCTCAAATTCAAATTTCAGAATCATAGGGGAATCAGGATCCTCCCCCTACAACATGATCATTCTAATCTTAACCAACCTCACTCTCCCCCTTTATCAAACACCGAAAAGGGTGTAGACGGGTTGTTAAGTTTAATCATCTTAAACATAACCAACAAATGATTTGATTGAATTTTGAAAGCATATGAGAACATATGATAAATATAGGGCATGGCAAAACAAGCATATATATCATATGAACATGACATCATAAGCATAATCAGAGCAACGCATAATGAGGCAAACATAACGATAGCAATTCATGAACAAGCATATAAACTAATAATAAGCATATGAATCGGAGGCATGCAACCATAGAGTCATACAATCCACACAGTCAAATAGCATCAACCCTCAGCGGGGTCATCGTCCGATGAATCATCAATACATATAACATCCCCTGGTGGAGTGCTGCTAGAGGTCGCAGCTCCAGGAAACGTATGATGGTACCACTCCTCATACCACATCTCCTGCAGTGAGCAGATCCCAGAAACGTCGGATGCTAGAGTGTCTAGTCGGCGATCAAAGGACCGAAACTCTGAGCTGACCTCCTGTCGCCAGAGCTCGGAAATATGTAGCTCGTGCTGCATCATCCGCTCTAGCTCCGTAACCTTCCAGCGTAGGTTAGGAGCCCACTCATCGTAATCCTCAGCAACAGCGGACGACTCCTGATCAGGGGCTGCTCCTGGTAACTCCCCCACACGTCGCTGATCCTTCCACCTCAGCCCCTGTGGTCCGACAACAATGCCAGACTGGGCCAACATGCGACGATCAAGTCGATAGTCCTGTCAAACCATGGGTACAATGCAGCCCTATGAAACGTCAATGCCAACCGACTCCAGCCAGGCAGTGATGATATGGCCGAATGGCATGTAAACTATCTGACCGTACATCTGATCGTGGATAATGATGGAGAAATAGACGAAAGCCACTGGGTCAAAGTCTAACTGCTGATGCATCCCGTAGATCATCAAGCAATGGAATGGGTGAATTTCATCTAAGTGTTTTGAAGTAGTCGGGAGGAGACAATTAGTGATGATCATAAACAAAACATACTCAACGGGGGAAAGGCGAAGAGCAGGAAATGTGGAAAAATCACGAGCACGCTCACCAGAACCCCTTGGCCTGGGATGGCCTAGAAAATACTCGTAGATGGAGTCAGGAGTGACTCCATCGAAGGGAACCAGAAGAGGATCCGGAAGAAACAGATAGGGTGGAAAGTTATTGTCTGATCGGCGACAGCCAAGAAATGCAGTGAAGGCAGATAGATGAAAATCAAGGTCGACACTGGCCACACGGGTCCTCCACCCCGTACCCTCACCACTGACCATGTTATTATAGAATTCAGAGACCAAATCAAAGTTGATTGGCCTCTCAAGGAAAAGAATGGATTGAAGGTCATAGTGTTCAATGATTTGTCGTACTGTTGGACAATGTTCATAAATGAAAGTTTGGTTCACAGTTCGACATGGCATGAATTTGAAAGTGTGCCATTGAAAGTCTAGTGCATAATGAGTATTTTGAAATCTGGTATGTGGAGGTGGTGGAGGTCTTAGGGGGTGTAGATGATGAAGGGCCTTTGCCCTTTGAGCGTCCCTCCACGGGTTATTTTCCCCTAGATGTAACTCCCGAAAATTCTCAAACCTAATTTTAGAAATATCCTAGAATTAATTCTGAATTTATGGATATTTTTATAGAATTTTTCCATGGACAAATAAGGCAAAAATAAATAAAAATAGAATGCGCAGTAAAAATATTATAATGGGGTTTGAACCCAAGACCTATACCTTGAGAAGAGAATAGACTTACCAAGTGGGCTAATTTGTTTTCATTGGTATAGACTAGAGGGAAATATAGATAAGGTAAAGTTAGTTAAATTTTTCCATAAGTATAAAAGGGAAACTTAGGGTTTTATATTCATTCTTTTCCTCACATCTTCTCACCGCCGACTCTCCCTCTCCCTCTCGCGATTTTTCTCCTCTTCTCCTCTTCTCTTACCTCCCAAGACAAAGGGGAAGCCAAGGGAAGGTCTCAAGAGGCCCTATTCTCTACGGGGACCCTCGCAGACGCGAGGAGAACGCCAAGAAGCAAGAAGAATGTTGTAGTTCGACGTTCCCTCAGGAATTTCAGATTTTTATTTGTAAGAAAACCTAGCGCAGGATGTAAGTACCCCTCACCTGCAGTATAAGTAGTTTTGGTCGATTTTCCGTATGCTTTATCTCCTTATATGTATGTTCTATGATTAGAAATCGTAAATTATGAACAAGCACGCACGTTAGGTGTTTGTTAAAATGTTCAGTTCAGTTAATGCTATAGAAAGCATTAAAGAATAGAAATTCTTGTTCCAGTTTATGATTGGGACCAAGGTCCAACGGGATGGGCTCCTAGTTGCCCCTAGGTTTAGATAACCTAGTAAAAGCAAGAATCAGAAAAGGAAAGAAAAGTGTAAATGACTATTTTATTTTCAGTGGCATTGTACCGGACTTCGATCCAGGGATAGGCTCCAAGTTGACTCTAGGTTTAGATAACCTAGTATGGGATGGGCTCCTAGTTGCCCCTAGGTTTAGATAACCTAGTAGAACCCTAATGGATTTGGGATTTGCTACCTCGGGTTTATTAGGGATGCGCGCACAGTTGGTACATTGCCGGGCCCACAGCAGTTGATTATTACTTTCACCTACTATATGTATTTAGTTTTCAGAAATTCATATTAGCACGTGGTGAATTTAATAATTAGTTTTATGTTAGTTAGTTTCAGTTCTAGTTCAGATATGTATGTCATGCTATAGCTTACTTTTCAGTTTTAGTTCAGTATGTGCTATGTCTCAGTTATATGCCATGACATTCTATGATATGTATTTTAGCATGAGCCTAGCATGATTACTTATGGATATGAGCATGTATGTGCATAGCATGTTTTACAAAAGCATAATTCGAGTTTTCATAGTTTTGTGAGGCTAGATGGTACTTACTAAGCTTTATGCTTATTACTTTGCATTTCCTTATACTGCAGATACAGGTAAAGGAAAGCACTAGTAGCGGAGGCGGCGGTCTTGATGCAAAGTGTGTGTGATGGTGGAGTTGGAATAAAAGTCTTCGGAACTTGCAAAGCATAGAAATAGTCTCTATTATGTTTCTTTAGTTATTCCACAATAAATTATGTGAACTATGTATGAATTTAATTAGACTTGTATTCGTGGTGCCTAGTATGCTTGAAGTAGTTTAATTACCTGACTTAATATTGGTTTTGTGAATGCTTGAATGTCATGAGTCATTTACTTGTGATAGGGTAATTTAGACCCATGTTTACGCTTTAGGAGTAAGAACTTGATACTTTTGATCTACATGCTAAATACTTAAGATATGCTTGTTCTAAGATTAATGCACCATATGGAATGACATGTAGTAGCTAAGGATGCCTTTAGATAGGAATACTGACTAGTTTCAATAAGAAGTTGATACGAACTTGGCACATTCATGTTATGCTTTTACATGTCGTTTTTGTGATTTCTAAGTTGCTATACATGCTAGAAACCCTCCAAAAACATGTAATAAATGCTCTAGAATGGTTGTGGAACTTATTTATGTCATTCAACTTATTAGATATGATTTTGGTACATTGTCGCTCAAGTTTGGTAAAATCTAGAAATTTGAAAACTAGAATTTCAGAACTACCAGTCAACTGGGAAAATACCAGTCGACTGGCATCGGGCACAGAAACATTCTGTGGCCCGACCAGTCGACTGGCATATAGCAGTCGACTGGTATTGTGTAAAACAAAATTGGTGTAGAGCAGCTGGTTAGTACATTAGCCATGCAACGCAGAGGTTGGGGGATCGAATCCTGCCAAGGTAATAAAATAAAAGTTTTGCTTTATTTTGGGCTAGTTAGTATTCTCAACATGTTTATGAATTGTTAGTTCAGTAAATAGTAAATTAAGAATTTTTAAAAATTCTCCCAGCTAATTTAAAATTAGTATAAATCAGTAATTAGTCAGCCAGTTAGTTAGTTAGTAGCGATCCGCCTTAAAGCTTAGTACCAGAAGGCGGGGCGTTACAGAGTGGTATCAGAGCAAGTTCCATCTTTCCTCCCCACACACATCACCATCAGACCTGCAGCTTCCAAGTAAGAGTATCTCTCACATTACCATATTTTCTTGCTTCCAGATTTATAGTATTTTATAAATTATGGATAAATAAATTTGTATAAAGAAATTTATATAAAGAAATTTATTCTTTTTATGGAAATTAAAATGATCCATGGAATGGTTTATTTTAATCAATTATGAATTGATTTTTTCATAATAAGAAAATTTATAAATTTCTTATAAAAATTTATTCCATAATAAAAGGAGAGATGTATTTGTTTTATTATAAAGTTAGTTATAATAAAACTTGGCTTAAACGGAATAATTCATAAGAAAATTTATAGGATAAATTTCTTATGAAAATTCCGTTAAGAAGGAGACTTGGCAAGGGAGAGGCTACTATATAAAGGAACCAAAGGCAAGCCTTGAATTCCTAATTGAGTTATCAAGAGATCTAGTAGTTCTCTCCCTCTCTCTCTTATTCTCTCCCTTTCTCTTCCTCCTAGGGCCGGCGCCCTTTGCTCACCCTAGGGCCGGCGTCCATCCCACCTAGGGCCGGCGCACCATCCTCCCCATCCAAGGGTTGTCGTGAGCTATCATCTCCAAGGAGAAGTCAACCAACAAGAAGAAGAAGCGGATAGCATCTCCTTCCTTCCCGGAATTTAGATTCCGTTTCTTGGTGGTTAGTTTTCTTTCTTCTCTCTTGATCTTCTAGTTGTGCCTTTAGAGAATCTAGTAGTTCTCGTTGGCACAAAAATTGTGACTTTGCGAAGTCATCCCGAAGAGAACTCGGTGTGGACGCGAATAGAGGCGGAGCTTCCAAGGGACGCTACGGTTGGATCTCGTCCCTTTCTTCGAGTTACGCGAGGTACAAAGTAAATTAGTTTGCTTTTCCGCAAAGTTTTAATTTATGATCATGTCCACACATCATAAGGTTGCATGCTAGATACGTGGTTAAAATAATTTGAGAAATTATTTTATGCTAATTCTTCCGTTGCACGTAAAAATTTAAAATTTTACGAACCCGTATCCTTGTCAACATGCACCCGGTCCCAACAGTGGTATCAGGGCCGGTTAGTGTTCGACATAATCATATAATTGTTTTGCGAAAAACTTTGTCATAATCTCAATTTTGGAAAAATTTTCAATTATGGAAATTTCCAATTATTATAAGTTTTAGATTTAGGAATTTCAAAGTTTGGAAATCCTCATGAAATTCCGCAAACGTTTGAAATATCCTAGTTTCTGAAATTTTATGATAATTGTGAAAACTTCCCATCTTTGGAAACTTTCCAATGTTGGAAATTTTCTATTTTAGAAATTTTTTAATTTTGGAAATATGTAAGTTGTCTTTGTACCAGAAACATACAATTATTCTGAAAACCTATTATGAAATCTCGAAATTTTGGACACTTTCTTTCAAGAAAGTCTAGACAAATTTATGGACAATTAATTGACAATTAAATTTGAATTGATTTTTAAATTGACAACAAAATTCTTTATTTTGGATTGAGCCTCGGGGAGCCGTCCAATTTAAAGTTAGTTGTTGTAATTTAATTTCCCAATTTTAAATGAAATTGTCATGTTTAATTTGGTTACGCTTCCGAAGCGGACCAAATTGGATTTACGACAAATTACTTTTCTTTGGATATCTGAGCCTCGGGGAGCCACCCTTAGAAAACGATTTGTTGTAATTAATTAAATCCATGAATAAAATATGATTTAAGAGGTGATGCTCTTACATATTGTTGTCTCCAAAATTAATTAGGAAAATGGTTTCCTATAGAGTTTCTTAAATGAGATTTTCATGAAAATAATATGTGGTTGAATTAAGGGAATTGTCTCTTAATTTAATAAGATTTGATTTAGAGAAATCAAAGTCTTAAACATATTATTTCCGAAATTGATTATGACAATTTAGGAAATTGTTTCCCAAAACAATTCCTTTAATAAAGTATGAAATTAGAATTAGTAAATCCGGTTCCTAATTCAATTCATGGGACTTGATAAATTATGTCACATACATACTTTATTAAGGAAATCGTTAGTCATAACATAATTATATGTCATGAATGTGCTTAGAAAAGAAAGGATGAGACCCAAAACCCCTTACAAAATATTAAGGCCAACACCTTCCATTAATATGGTTAGAATCGAAGTTTTGTTTCTCGTTTGGGTTGATGGACACATCCATGCCCGGCTTGAACCTCAACATGTTCAAACCATGGGATTAGTTTACGAATAATATAGTTGGAGTCAAAGGTCAATCCTTAGTTTTGGTTGTTGGACACATCCAAGCCTGACTAAACGGTTGAATGAGCTCCAATCATATTAAAACTATTTCTTGATTAATGGGTCAGCCTTAAGCTTGGAGCATCGATTTGTTGTGCCACAGCCAAGGTCGATGCAAGAGAGGTGCAGTTGGGTGCTATGTATAATGTCGCATACTTGTTAATGAGTTAACAACCCAATGATTTATGCAAATATTCAATTAGTTGATAGCATAAAGTGATAGTTATATATATGTGATATGTAATCGGTATAATTACCTACCTTCATAGCTAAGAATAACATGATGGCCACAGCTATGGTTGTTCTTATCTATGGTTGGATATCAACCTATTTGGAGATGTTCCTACAATCTCCCGAATTGATAAAAAGGGTTATTCAAATTGAAAAATAAATAGGATTTTTAATTAATGTATATTGATACATTCTTTTTCATTCTTCTCACATAAGCTCAATTTGTATTTCTTGGTTAATCACTCGATCATGTCTTCTCTAAACTTGCGTTCCATTTTGGACACCAATAAGCTGACTGGGCCAAACTTCATGGACTGGCTTCGAAACCTGAGGATAGTCCTCAAGGCAGAGAAGCTTGCATATGTCCTTGAAGATCAACTTCCCAACCATCCTCCAGAAGGTGCAACTCCAGACCAGCTAATGGCCTATCAGAAACATGTGACCGATTCTGAACTTGCGAGTTGCATCATGCTAGCCTCTATGATACCTGAGCTGCAAAAGCAGCATGAGCATATGGATGCTTATACCATCATATTCCATCTTCATGAGTTGTTTGAAGAGCAGGCGAGATCCGAAAGGTTCGAAGTCTCCAGACTCCTCTTCACCACTAAGATGCAGGAAGGCACTTCTGCCTCGCAGTTTTTGTTAAAGATGTTGGGACCAAGGTCCAACGGGATGGGCTCCTAGTTGCCCCTAGGTTTAGATAACCTAGTAAAAGCAAGAATCAGAAAAGGAAAGAAAAGTATAAAGGACTATTTTATTTTCAGTGTCATTGTACCGGACTCCGGTCCAGGGATAGGCTCCAAGTTGCCTCTAGGTTTAGATAACCTAGTATGGGATGGGCTCCTAGTTGCCCCTAGGTTTAGATAACCTAGTAGAACCCTAATGGATTCGGGATTTGCTACCTCGGGTTTATTAGGGATGCGCGCACAGTTGGTACATTGTCGGGCCCACAGCAGTTGATTATTACTTTCACCTACTATATGTATTTAGTTTTCAGAAATTCATATTAGCACGTGGTGAATTTAATAATTAGTTTTATGTTAGTTAGTTTCAGTTCCAGTTCAGATATGTATGTCATGCTATAGCTTACTTTTTAGTTTTAATTCAGTATGTGCCATGTCTCAGTTATATGTCATGACATTCTATGATATGTATTTTAGCATGAGCCTAGCATGATTACTTATGGATATGAGCATGTATGTGCATAGCATGTTTTACAAAAGCATAATTCGAGTTTTCATAGTTTTGTGAGGCTAGATGGTACTTACTAAGCTTTATGCTTATTACTTTGCATTTCCTTATACTGCAGATACAGGTAAAGGAAAGCACTAGTAGCGGAGGTGGCAGACTTGATGCAAAGTGTGTGTGATGGTGGAGTTGGAATTAAAGTCTTCGGAACTTGCAAAGCATTGAAATAGTCTCTATTATGTTTCTTTAGTTATTCCGCAATAAATTATGTGAACCATGTATGAATTTAATTAGACTTGTATTCGTGGTGCCTAGTATGCTTGAAGTAGTTTAATTACCTGACTTAATATTGGTTTTGTGAATGCTTGAATGTCATGAGTCATTTACTTGTGATAGGGTAATTTAGACCCATGTTTACGCTTTAGGAGTAAGAACTTGATACTTTTGATCTACATGCTAAATACTTAAGATATGCTTGTTCTAAGATTAATGCACCATATGGAATGACATGTAGTAGCTAAGGATGCATTTAGATAGGAATACTGAATAGTTTCAATAAGAAGTTGATACGAACTTGGCACATTTATGTTATGCTTTTACATGTCGTTTTTGTGATTTCTAAGTTGCTATACATGCTAGAAACCCTCCAAAAACATGTAATAAATGCTCTAGAATAGTTGTGGAACTTTATTTATGTCATTCTACTTGTTAGATATGATTTTGGTACATTGTGGCTCAAGTTTGGTAAAATCTAGAAATCTGAAAACTAGAATTTCAGAACTACTAGTCAACTGGGAAAATACCAGTTGACTGGCATCGGGCACAGAAACATTCTGTGGCCCGACCAGTCGACTAGCATATAGCAGTCGACTGGTATTGTGTAAAACATAACTGGTGTAGAGCAGCTGGTTAGTACTTTAGCCATGCAACGCAGAGGTTGGGGGATCGAATCCTGCCAAGGTAATAAAATAAAAGTTTTGCTTTATTTTGGGCTAGTTAGTACTCTCAACATGTTTATGAATTGTTAGTTCAGTAAATAGTAAATTAAGAATTTTTAAATATTCTCCCAGCTAATTTAAAAATAGTAGAAATCAGTAATTAGTCAGCCAGTTAGTTAGTTAGTAGCGATCCGCCTTAAAGCTTAGTACCAGAAGGTGGGTCGTTACATTAGATGACTTTCTAAAGGTTTGAAGAATTGATCATGACAACAATTTGAATCAAATGAACAATGTTGAATTGATCACATGAACATGGTTTAATCAAAGACCCAAGATTTGATCACGGGAAGAATAATCTAGTGAACATAAGGCATTGATCAAATGAGATGAGGTTTAATCAGTAAAATTGAAAGGTCATGGCAAGGAAGGGTCACGGCAAAATCATGGGGTCACGGCACAATAGTAAAACACCTCATCGATCGGATCGGACTAGCCTGGTCCTGATCGGTCAGGTGACCGATCAGGCAGGCTCCTGATCGATCTGCTGATCGATCAGGAAGCGATCAGAAGGTTTGGAGGTTTTTCGGTGAGCCCCCTGATCGGTCTGTGGACCGATCAAAACAGGATGCCAGATCGGTTCGGGGACTGATCCAGGCCAACACAGTGAGTTTGGTCAATTTTTCGCGAAGTGTTCTGTGACCCCTCTGATCGATCTGTGGATCGATCACCACAGAGGGCGCCAGATCGGTCTGGGGACCGATCCAGACCAACACAGTGGGTTTGACAATTTTTCGCAAAGGAGCTGGATCGATCCATTAGACCGATCAGACATACTCCTGATCGGTACGATGACCGATTAGGCTTCTTGAAATTCCTGATACGATCTGAAACTCTCAGTTTCAGACTTCCAAGCGATTTCGGATAAGATCTGATGAATGTTATCGATCTTGGAAGTGATCCCTAGACTAAAATTGATCCCCGAACAAGGATCAAAGGTCCTTATGGGTTTAACAATCACTTTGCTCCACTCAAGTGGAGTCAAACTCAATCAACAAACATCCACTCAATTTCAACCAAGTTTGTATCAAATTCAAGTTTTCTTAATTGGAATGCCCAAGTATGATCATGGAGCCAAGTACACATGTGTTATGCATTGGTTTTCCCCATACTTGGTCACCGAAGTGATTTTTATCTCGTCAACCAAATTTCTCAAGGGATGCAATGACATTTCGAGAAATTTAGTTGATCCTAACATCTCACCCCATATCTAGCAAATAAAAACATTTTGGTAAACCTTATAGCTTGTGTGAGATGTCCCCAGGTTACCCAATTGTTGCCCAACAATTCGAAATGATCATCAAGGGGTTTTGAATGCATTTTGATGTCTATGAAGCGTGACACATTCCCAACTCCCTTCTTAAGAAGCTAAACTCATTTTCGGGGAGTGGTTTAGTGAAAATATCTGCTAGATTTGATTTGGACTCTACATATGAGAGTACAACATCTCCTCTAGCAACATGATCCCTAATGAAGTGGTGACACACTTCAATATGTTAGGTTAATTGTGCTAATGTTGTCACACAACACTTGCACACCCTTGTAGCTTAATCCATAGTCCTCTAGAGTATGAATCATCCACAACAATTGTGATATGCTCTCTCCCATAGCAATATATTCTGCCTCGGTCGTGGAGAGAGCAACACAGTGTTGCTTCCAACTTGACCAACTAACTAAAGATGATCCTAAAAATTGGCAACCCCCACTAGTGCTTTTCCAATCCAACTTGCATCCAGCATAGTCAGAATCGGTGTAGCCAATTAGGTCAAATGATTCGGTACGGGGGTACCATAGACCAACTCCTATTGTGCCCTTAAGGTCTCTCAGAATTCTCTTGACAGCAATTAAGTGAGATTCCTTGGCACAAACATGATATCTAATGCACATACCCACAACGAAAAGTATATCAGGTCCACTAGTTGTGAGGTATAGCAGACTACCTATCATGCTTCGATATTGAGTTAGATCCACAGGTTTACCACTCTCATCATTGTCTAATCTTGTGTTTGTAGCCATGGGAGTGGTTACCTCTTTTGAATCACTCATATTGAATTTTCGAAGCATCTCTTGAGTATACTTTGATTTGTGCACATGGATCCCATCTCGGGTTTGTTTGATTTCAAGTCCAAAGAAGAAAGTCAACTCTCCCACTAGACTCATTTCAAATTCACTCTCCATGTGTCCAATAAACTCATTTAAATAGCCCTTGTTGTATGAGCCACAAATAATGTCATCGACATATACTTGGGCTATAAATATATTGTCACCATCTCTACGTAGAAACAATGTAGGGTCTATTTGGCCTCTAACAAAGTCTTTTTCAATTAGGAATGTCGACAACCGCTCATACCAAGCTCGGGGTGCTTGTTTAAGACCATAAAGCGCCTTCTTGAGCTTAAATACGTGGTTTAGGAATTCGGTACTCTCAAACCCCGGAGGTTGTTCGACATAGACCTCTTCTCTTATTAAACTATTTAGAAAGGCCTATTTGATATCCATTTGGTATAGCTTGAAACCCCGATGTGCTACAAATGCAAGCATCAATCGGATGGACTCTAATCGGGCCACGGGAGCATAGGTCTCATCATAATCAAGGCCTTCAACTTAACTGTAGCCCTTGGCTACTAAGCGTGCCTTGTTTCTTATGATTTCTCCCTTATGGTTCAATTTATTTTTGAAGACCCATTTGGTTCCAATAATGGTGGTCTTCCTGGGTCTAGGAACTAAGTCCCAAACTTGACTTCTTTCGAATTGACCTAGTTCATCTTGCATTGCAATGATCCAATCGGGATCATTTAACGCTTCATCAATTTTTCTAGGTTCAATTTCGAAAATTAGGGCAACTTCATTAGCCTCATTCCGGAAGAATGATCTAGTTCTAACCCCATGATGGATGTCTCCAACAATCTGGTCTTGGGGATAACTAGAGGCTAACCTAGTTTGCCTTGGTGTTGGTGGTGCTTCATGAATGGTTTCACTAGACATTAGCTCAGCCTCAGGATCCGGCTGATCTGTGTTGTCTAGGCTCACCGTCATCAGACTCATCACCATCAACAACATTTGGACTTTCATCCAAACCCAGTTACCTGAGTTCGAATTGAGCTTCTTCGGCATCTTCTAATTGATCATTTGATCTTAGAATTTCTTCAAAAACAACATCAGAAGATTCTTCA
The DNA here is from genome assembly GCA_024364735.1 of Boesenbergia rotunda. NCBI lineage: Eukaryota > Viridiplantae > Streptophyta > Magnoliopsida > Zingiberales > Zingiberaceae > Boesenbergia > Boesenbergia rotunda. Next base: position 40,104 of record JAGFNQ010001983.1, on the reverse strand, counting down.
ACAAATCTAGATTTCTTATTGTAGACTCGATAGACTTTGCTAACTAGGGAGTACCCGACCAGTATCCCTTCATCAGCCTTTGCCGTGAACTTTCCATGGTGGTCCTTAGTGTTTAGGATAAACACCTTACAACCAAACACTCTAAGATGTTTAAACGTAGGTGATTTTCCAAACCAAAGTTCATGAGGAGTCTTACCTAAGAACCTATGGATGAGGACTCGGTTTTGCACGTAGCAAGCTGTGTTTACAGCTTCGGCCCACAAGTAGCTCGGTAGTGAGTACTCATTAAGCATGCTTCGCGCAGCCTCTTGTAAGACCCGGTTCTTCCTCTCTGCAACACCATTTTGTTGTGGTGTTCTAGGAGTGGAGAACTCATGTCTATACCCTCTATCTTGACAAAACTCTAAAAACGTTGGTTTTGAAATTCACCTCCATGATCACTTCTTATTGTCTTAATAGTTGATGATTTCTCATTTTTAACTCTTCTACAAAATGAAATGAAAACATCTAAGGTTTGATCCTTATATTTTAGAAAATAAGTCCATGTATATCTAGTAAAATCATCAATGATAACAAAACAATATCTACTACCATTCAATGATATAATAGTGCTACAATCAAACAAGTCCATATGAAGTAAATCTAATGCGGTAGAAGTACTTACAGTGCTTTTACCTTTATGTGCAGATTTTGTTTGCTTACCCATTTGACATGCATCACAAAGTTTGTCCTTTTCATACTTGATACTTGGTAAGCCACGAACCAATCCCTTGTTGGCCAACTTCCGGATATTCTTCATGTTCACATGTGCTAGTCTCCGGTGCCAAAGGGTGGGCTCCTCTTCTTTTGACATGAGACACTTAGCAAAAGCATTAGTAGCACTTTTAAAGGAAACTTGGTAAATGTTATCTACTCTTGTTCCTACTAGTACCGTGTTAACATTGTCATGTTGTCTAACTAGACATTGACTTGATTGGAAATCAATTGTGTAACCCGCATCACATAATTGACTGACACTTAGGAGATTAAATGTTATCTCCTTGACTAGAAGGACATTCTTAATCCTAAGACATTCGGATATTTGAATGTCTCCTATTCCTATGACCTTAAGACTACCATTATTACCAAATGAAACATTACCTCTACTTTTTCTTTGAAGTGTGGTAAACAATGATCTATCCCCGGTTATGTGTTTGGAGCATCCACTATCAACGAACCAAGTTGATAGATGCTCCCCCTCAATCATAACCTACCAATTCGAAAAATGGAAGATTTAGGTACCCACACCTTGGGACCTAAAACATCTACTAAACAAGACTTAGGCACCCATGACATGACAACTTTCCTTTGAGCCCTAGGTGTCTTAGATTGTCTAATATTAGTCCTAGACATCAAAGACACAAATGATGGTTCTTTGGGTCGGTAACCAATACCGGCCTTATTGTAGACTGCCCTTTGGGCATTCAAGATCATGTCTAAGGTCTTTGAGCTTGTGAGAACTTCTCAAGAACACTCTTGAGTTTCTCAACTTCACTCTTCAATGATTTGTTTTCCACCTCTAACAATTCAACATGCAAATCATCAACATCCTCATCCCTAGAGGACTTCAATTGTTCAACTTCAATTTTCAAAGATTTAATCTCATCCTCTAACATTTCAACATACAAATCGTCTACATCCTCATCCCTAGAGGATTTCAATTGTTCAACTTCTAATTGCAATGATATAACCTTAATTTTTGACTTTTTCAACATGTTGGTTAAGCATGCAATAGCTCTATAACATTTCTCAAGTTCGGGAGTGATTACCTCTTCATCATCCGAAGATGATGAAGCCGCGTTTGAGGAGTCGGAGTATTCATCACTGCTTTCATCTCCTTCAAGTGCTATGAGTGTCACATGGCGTGTACTCTTCTCCTCCCTCTCTTCATCGGATGGACTTGAGGAGGATTCATCCCAAGTGGCCTTTAAGGCCTTCTTCTTCGTTTTGGATCTATCCTCCTTCTTATTGAGCTTTGGGCAGTCCTTCTTGAAGTGCCCTTTCTTGCTACATTCAAAGCAAGTAATATTATTCTTATCAAGCTTAACTTCACATGGGTACCTTTACCTTGAAGCGTCGACCCTTCCTCATCATCTTTCTAACGAAATTGGCCATCTCGGAGGAAGAAGAGCTGCTGCCATCCTCCTCGGATTCAGACTCAGATTCGGATGAGGAAGAAGATGATGAGACTTCCTTCTTCTTCTTCTTCTCCTTCTTCTTCTTGTTTTTTTCTTCTACAACTTGTTGGGACCGGGTGCATGTTGACAAGGATACGGGTTCGTAAATTTTAAAATTTAATTACGTGCAGCGGAAGAATTAGCATAAATAATTTCTCAAATTATTTTTAACCACGTATCTAGCATGCGACCTTATGATGTGTGGACATGATCATAAATTAAAATTTTACAGAAAGTAAACTAATTTAGTCAATACCTCGCGTAACTCGAAGTAAGGGACGAGATCCAACCGTAGCGTCCCTTGGAAGCTCCGCCTCTATTCGCGTCCACGCCGAGTTCTCTTCGGGATGACTTCGCAAAGCCATGAGTTTTGTGCCAACGAGAACTACTAGATTCTCTAAAGGCACAACTAAAATATCAAGAAAGAGAGATAGAAACTAACCACCAAGTAACGGAATCAAGATTCCGTGAAGGGAAGGAAGGAGTCGCGATCCGCTTCTTCTTCTTCTTCGTCACGAACTTGGTGGAGGAAACTCACGGGCACCCTAGGTGCTTGCGCCGGCCCTAGGGGAGGAGAGAGAGCCGGCCCTAGAGAGAGAAAGGGCGCCGACCCTAGAGAGAGAGAGAGAGAGTTAGAGAGAGAGAGGGAGAGAGTTAATCTCTTGATCAATCTATTAAGGAAATCAAGCCTAGCCTTGGTTCCTTTATATAGTAGCCTCTCCCTTGCCAAGTCTCCCCTTTAACGGAATTTTTCATAAGAAATTTATCCTATAAATTTTCTTTATGAATTATTCCGTTTAAACCAAGTTTTATTATAACTAATTTTATAATAAAATAAATACATCTCTCCTTTTATTATGGAATAAATTTTACAAGAAATTTATAAATTTTCTTATTATGGAAAAATCAATTCATAATTGATTTTATAAAATTAAAATAAACCATTCCATGGATCATTTTAATTTCCATAAAAAAGAATAAATTTCTATAAATTTCTTTACATAAATTTCTTTATACAAATTTAGTTATCCATAATTTATAAAACAAATCGCACATGATTTATTTTATAAAATAAACCAAATAAATTGGTTCTCTCTTTTATTGTGGCCGGCCAAACCAAAGAGGGTGGGCACCCTCTTTGGCCGGCCACTTCAAGCCCAATCCCTCGTGAATTAAACTCATTTAATTCGCCCGATAAGCCTTCAAAAGACTTAGCCATTTTTAAGCTTCCATTGCGCCTCTGATTAATTCAGATTCGACTTATTTCTCTTGATTGGAAAATCTAATTTTCAACTCGTTTTAAATCCCTCGGATTACTCGTAGTGCGTGTGACTAAATAGGCTTTCGATTTATGTTGGTCGTCTATAATCAACCAATTATAGAACGATCATGAGTGGCACCTAGTAGTACATCATGACTCCCAATTAATCGAAAGATCAACGGTTGACCTCAGAAATAATTCTGAAACCCTTCAGCAGCTCTAATGAATCGTGCCTCATTCCCTTCACCATCTTATACCCACTTGGTTCAGGACACGGTCTATGTGTGTTAGTCCCCACTAGGCTGACTACGTCACACCTAGCCCAAGTAATGTCTTTCTCGTCCAACGGATTCTAATTACTCTCATGTTTCCTAGAGATTCATACTCGGAACATGTTATGCTCTGGCCAGAGGCTTCGAGTAACAATCCGACGATAGGCCTTGGGTATACATCTCCTCGCAAGGAGTGGTGAATCCTTTGTAGGCTGTTCAAACATCTTCGGGCACTTCGGCTTATACCCAACCATCCTGGGTCCACACCTCCTTAGAGATGCTTGCTTAAGATGTTAAAGTATAAGTCTCCATGACCAAGATGACTTGAACACCGCAAGTCAAAGGAACATCGCACTTAAGCAGCAGTAAGAACTTTCATTGACATATCTATATGTAGATTACCATATGAAGTTTTACAGCTAGTCACTCCAATGAACTAGTTCCCTTAACTAGCATCCATGTTTATCTCTGGACATCCCAATGTCACCAGCCAGTGAGAATCAGTTGATTAGAGAATAACCCATGCTAGTCTCAACAGAATTGATAGTGTCCATATTTATCAATTCATCGACTAGGGACAATTTCAATACTTCACAATTGCAAATGTAGAGATAATCACTAGTTGTGAATTCATCACAAATTCTCTCATGCTGTGAATTGTATTGCGGACATTCAGTAAATGAGTTTAAGGTCTCAATCAAATACATGAACATGTATACTCAAATAGTGAATATTCATTTATTAAAGTAAATGATTACAATCATAAGGCGATTGCCTTAGGACACTTCTCTCATATTACTAACAAACTCCCACTTGGCCTAATGCCAATCGCTACGGTATCCAATACCACAGGCTCTAACATGACCCTCAAACTTACCTTGAGGCAAGGCCTTAGTTAAAGGATCCGCTAAATTCCTTTCAGTGGGAATTTTCTCAATTTGTATATCATTCCTACTTATAATCTCTCTGATCAGATGATAGCGGCGAAGCACGTGTTTGGATCGCTGATGAGACCTTGGTTCCTTTGCTTGTGCAATAGCTCCATTGTTGTCGCAGTAAACCGGCACTACTTCATCAATGGTTGGAACCACACCAAGTTCGGAGACGAACTTCGTGATCCAGACTGCTTCCTTTGCTGCTTCCGAAGCTGCGATATATTCCGCTTCCGTGGTAGAATCCGCTACGGTGTCTTGTTTGGAACTCTTCCAACTTATTGCGCCTCCATTCAAAGTAAATACGTATCCAGACTGAGATTTGGAATCATCCTTATCTGTCTGGAAACTGGCATCTGTATACCCACGTATTACCATATCTCCTTCTCCATATATTAGGAACACATCCTTAGTTCTTCTTAAGTACTTAAGGATTGTCTTGACAGCCGCCCAATGATCCATTCCTGGATCCGACTGGTATTTGCTTGTGACGCTCAGAGCATACGATACATCGAGCCTTGTACATAACATAACATACATGATAGATCCTATCGCGGATGCATAAGGAATCTTATTCATGCAAATCCTCTCGTCTTCTGTGCGCGGACACATAGACTTTGAAAGGTTGATCCCATGCCTGATGGGAAGGTAACCTTTCTTGGATTCCGACATGCTAAACCTTTTTAGCACTCGGTCTATATATGTAGACTACGAAAGACCAAGCAACCGTTTTGATCTATCTCTATAGATTCTAATCCCAAGGATATAGGTTGCTTCTCCCAGGTCTTTCATGGAGAAAGTTTTGGACAACCAAATTTTAACTGACTGTAAGACTGATATATCGTTTCCTATAAGTAATATGTCATCGACATATAATACTAGGAATACGACTGCACTCCCACTAACCTTCTTGTACACACAAGGTTCGTCTGGATTTTGTGAGAAATCAAACTCTTTGATTGTCTCATCAAAACGGATGTTCCAGCTCCTGGATGCTTGCTTCAGTCCATATATGGATCGCCGAAGCTTGCATATTTTGGTTTTATCAACCGATGTGAAACCTTCAGGTTGTATCATGTATACATCCTCAAGCAGGTTTCCATTAAGGAAAGTTGTTTTCACATCCATTTGCCATATCTCATAATCATAATGAGCTGCTATGGCCAGGAGCATCCGAATGGATTTAAGCATAGCTACTGGCGAATAGGTTTCGTCATAATCAATTCCTTGTTTCTGACGATATCCTTTTGCCACTAATCTAGCCTTAAAGGTAACAACATTACCTTCCATGTCGGTTTTCTTCTTGAAAACCCACTTGCACCCTATGGGCTTAATCCCTTCAGGTGGGTTAACCAAGTCCCATACTTGATTTTCGTACATGGAATCCATTTCCGACTTCATGGCTTCAAGCCATTTGTCCCTTTCTGAACTTTTCAGAACATCTTCATAACTGATAGGTTCGTCATCGCTTATGAGTAACACGTCGTTCGATTCACTTATGAGAAATCTGTATCTCTCTGGAATATTGCGTGTCCTATCAACCTACGAAGAGGGTGTTGTTNCATGTATACTCAAATAGTGAATATTCATTTATTAAAGTAAATGATTACAATCATAAGGCGATTGCCTTAGGACACTTCTCTCATATTACTAACAAACTCCCACTTGGCCTAATGCCAATCGCTACGGTATCCAATACACAGGCTCTAACATGACCCTCAAACTTACCTTGAGGCAAGGCCTTAGTTAAAGGATCCGCTAAATTCCTTTCAGTGGGAATTTTCTCAATTTGTATATCATTCCTACTTATAATCTCTCTGATCAGATGATAGCGGCGAAGCACGTGTTTGGATCGCTGATGAGACCTTGGTTCCTTTGCTTGTGCAATAGCTCCATTGTTGTCGCAGTAAACCGGCACTACTTCATCAATGGTTGGAACCACACCAAGTTCGGAGACGAACTTCGTGATCCAGACTGCTTCCTTTGCTGCTTCCGAAGCTGCGATATATTCCGCTTCCGTGGTAGAATCCGCTACGGTGTCTTGTTTGGAACTCTTCCAACTTATTGCGCCTCCATTCAAAGTAAATACGTATCCAGACTGAGATTTGGAATCATCCTTATCTGTCTGGAAACTGGCATCTGTATACCCACGTATTACCATATCTCCTTCTCCATATATTAGGAACACATCCTTAGTTCTTCTTAAGTACTTAAGGATTGTCTTGACAGCCGCCCAATGATCCATTCCTGGATCCGACTGGTATTTGCTTGTGACGCTCAGAGCATACGATACATCGAGCCTTGTACATAACATAACATACATGATAGATCCTATCGCGGATGCATAAGGAATCTTATTCATGCAAATCCTCTCGTCTTCTGTGCGCGGACACATAGACTTTGAAAGGTTGATCCCATGCCTGATGGGAAGGTAACCTTTCTTGGATTCCGACATGCTATACCTTTTTAGCACTCGGTCTATATATGTAGACTACGAAAGACCAAGCAAACGTTTTGATCTATCTCTATAGATTCTAATCCCAAGGATATAGGTTGTTTCTCCCAGGTCTTTCATGGAGAAAGTTTTGGACAACCAAATTTTAACTGACTGCAAGACTAATATATCATTTCCTATAAGTAATATGTCATCGACATATAATACTAGGAATACGACTGCACTCCCACTAACCTTCTTGTACACACAAGGTTCGTCTGGATTTTGTGAGAAATCAAACTCTTTGATTGTCTCATCAAAACGGATGTTCCAGCTCCTGGATGCTTGCTTCATTCCATATATGGATCACCGAAGCTTGCATATTTTGGTTTTATCAACCGATGTGAAACCTTCAGGTTGTATCATGTATACATCCTCAAGCAGGTTTCCATTAAGGAAAGTTGTTTTCACATCCATTTGCCATATCTCATAATCATAATGAGCTGCTATGGCCAGGAGCATCCGAATGGATTTAAGCATAGCTACTGGCGAATAGGTTTCGTCATAATCAATTCCTTGTTTCTGACGATATCCTTTTGCCACTAATCTAGCCTTAAAGGTAACAACATTACCTTCCATGTCGGTTTTCTTCTTGAAAACCCACTTGCACCCTATGGGCTTAATCCCTTCAGGTGGGTTAACCAAGTCCCATACTTGATTTTCGTACATGGAATCCATTTTCCGACTTCATGGCTTTAAGCCATTTGTCCCTTTCTGAACTTTTCAGAACATCTTCATAACTGATAGGTTCGTCATCGCTTATGAGTAACACGTCGTTCGATTCACTTATGAGAAATCTGTATCTCTCTGGAATATTGCGTGTCCTATCAGACCTTCGAAGAGGTGGTGTTGTTTTAGGTTCAACTGATAGCTCATCATTATGAGTTATTGGTTGTGGGTCTAGACTAGGAGTCTCTGTAATGTCTATTGGAGTTTCTTGAACTTCATCAAGTTCAATGCCACTCCCACTGTATTCTTGTAAAAGAAATTCCCTTTCCAGAAATACAGCATGCCTTGAAACAAACACCTTTTATTCCAAGGGATGATAGAATTGGTAACCCTTCGTTTCCTTAGGGTATCCAATAAATAGACATTTATCAGACTTAGCATCCAATTTGTCTGATACAGTCCGCTTCACATAAGCAGGACAACCCCATATCTTAAGGTGAGTTAAGTTAGGTTTCTTACTATTCCATGTCTCATATGGAGTAGTTGAGACTACCTTGGTCGGGACTCTGTTTAGCAAGTAAACAGCTGTCTTAAGTGCATAGCCCCAAAAGGATTTTGGAAGAGTTGCATGATTCATCATCGACCTAACCATGTCCATCAAGGTTCGGTTGCGCCTCTCAGATACACCATTATGCTGTGGTGTATACGGCGGAGTCCATTGGGACAATATCCCATTGTCCCTAAGATAATCTTGAAACTCTTGACTTAAGTATTCACCACCCCGATCGGATCGAAGTATCTTAATACTTTTGCCAAGCTGTTTCTCTACTTCATTTCTGAACTCTTTAAATTTCTCAAAAGCTTCAGATTTGTGTTTCATCAAGAACACATACCCGAATCGTGAGTGATCATCGATAAAGGTGATGAAGTAGCTATAGCCTCCTTGTGCAAGAGTTGACATTGGTCCATATACATCAGTATGTATTAGACCAAGCAATTCTCCCACTGGATTATCTTTTCCAGAAAAGGGTAATTTGGCCATCTTGCCTTTTAAGCATGATTCGCATGTATCAAATGAACCGGGTTCAAATGATTCCAAAATTCCACATCGGTGTAATTTGGTCATGCGTTTCTTACTTACATGGCCAAGACGACAATGCCACGTGTAGGAGTGTATTCGATTATCTATTCTAGCACGATTGTTGCTAACTTCGATATTGAAAACGTCACCGGATAAATCTAACGTGTAGATACCATTGCACAAAGTTCCATTCCCATAAAGAACGCCATTTAAAGTTATGTAACAACAATTGTTACTAAAAGTTAAATAATAACCCTTTTCATTCAAACATGAAATAGATACAATGTTCTTTATTAACGAAGGAACAAAATAACAATTATCCAATTCTAAGACACATCCAGTAGGGAGCTTTAGCAAATATGTTCCGATGGCAACAGCAGCAATCTTTGCTCCATTTCCAACTCGCAAATTTGCTTCTCCCTTGACGAGTCTTCTTCTATTCCTTCGACCCTGTATGTCATTACATATATGTGAGCTACACCCAGTATCAAGTACCCAGGTGTTTGAGGAAATAGAGTGACATTCAATAATGAAGATTCCTGAAGCGGATGGGGCATCGGATGCCTTCTTCTTCAAGGACTCAAGATAAACCTTGCAGTTTCTTCGCCAGTGACCCTCCTTGCCACAATGATGGCAAGTGCCTTTTGGTGTCTTTTCAGTCTTTTTGGCCTTTTTCTTCTTTCCTTTATTTTGTTTTTTGGCCTTCCTCTTAAAACCTTTCTTCGAGGAACCAACTAACAGTACCGTCTTCTGATCCTGCTTCACAGAAGGCTCTACAGTCTTCAGCAGGTTGAGCAACTCAGGAAACTGGTCTGGAGTTGCGTTTTCAGGAGGACGGTTGGGAAGTTGATCTTCAAGGACATAAGCAAGCTTCTCTGCCTTGAGGACTATCCTCAGGTTTCGAAGCCAGTCCATGAAGTTTGGCCCAGTCAGTTTATTGGTGTCCAAAATGAAACGCAAATTCAGAGAAGACATGATCGAGTGATTATCCTAGAAATACAAATTGAGCTTATATGAGAAGAATGATAAAGAATGCATCAACATACATTAATAAAATCCTATTTATTTTTCGAATTGAATAACCCTTTTTATCAATTCGGGAGATCGTAGGAACATCTCCAAATAGGTTGATATCCAACCATAGATAAGAACAACCATGGCTGTGGCCATCAAGTTATTCTTAGCTATGAAGGTAGGTAATTATACCGATTACATATCACATATATGTAACTATCACTTTATGCTATCAACTAATTGAATGTTTGCATAAATCATTGGGTTGTTAACTCATTAACAAGTATGCAACAATATACATAGCACCCAACTGCACCTCTCTTTACATCGACCTTGGCTGTGGCACAACAAATCGATGCTCCAAGCTTAAGGCTGACCCATTAATCAAGAAATAGTTTTAATATGGTTGGAGCTCATTCAACCGTTTAGTCAGGCTTGGATGTGTCCAACAACCAAAACTAAGGATTGACCTCTGACTCCAACTATATTATTCATAAACTAATTCCATGGTTTGAACATGTTGAGGTTCAAGCCGGGCATGGATGTGTCCATCAACCCAAACAAGAAACAAAACTCCGATTCTAACCATATTAATGGAAGGTGTTGGCCTTAATATTTTGTAAGGGGTTTTGGGTCTCATCCTTTCTTTTCTAGCACATTCATGACATATAATTATGTCATGACTAACGATTTCCTTAATAAAGTATGTATGTGACTTAATTTATCAAGTCTCATTAATTGAATTAGGAACCGGATTTCCTAATTCTAATTTCATACTTTATTCAAGGAATTGTTTTGGGAAACAATTTCCTAAATTGTCATAATCAATTTCGGAAATAATATGTTTAAGACTTTGATTTCTCTAAATCAAATCTTATTAAATTAAGAGACAGATTCCCTTAATTCAACCACATATTATTTTCATGAAAATCTCATTTAAGAAAACTCTATAGGAAACCATTTTCCTAATTAATTTTGGAGACAACAATATGTAAGAGCATCACCTCTTAAATCAAATTTTCAAGATTTGATCACATATTTTATTCATGGATTAATTAATTACAACAAATTATTTTCTAAGGGTGGCTCTCCGAGGCTCAGATACCCAAAGAAAAGAAATTTGTCGTAAGTCCAATTTGGTCCGCTCCTCGAGGCGTAACCAAATTAAACATGACAATTTTATTCAAAATGAGAAATTAAATTACAACAACTATCTTTAAATTGGACGGCTCCCCGAGGCTCAATCCAAAATAAAGAATTTTGTTAATAATTTAAAACCAATTCGAATTTAATTGTCAATTAATGATCCATAAATTTGTCTAGACGTTCTTGAAAGAAAGTGCCTAAAATTACGAGATTTCATAATAGGTTTTTAGAATAATTGTAAGTTTCTGGTACAAAGAATACTTACATATTTCCAAAATTGGAAAATTTCCAAAATTAGAAATTTCCAAAATTGGAAAGTTTCCAAAGATGGGAAGTTTTCGCAATTATCATAAAATTTCAGAAACTAGGATATTTCAAAAGTTTGTGAAATTTCATGAGGATTTCCAAACTTTGAAATTCCTAAATCTAAAATTTATCATAATTGGAAATTTTCCATAATTGGAAAATTTTCCAAAATTGAGATCATGACAAAGTTTTTCGCAAAACAATTATATGATTATGTCGAACACTAACCGGCTCTGATACCACTGTTGGGACCAGGTGCATGTTGACAAGGATACGGGTTCGTAAATTTTAAAATTTAATTACGTGCAGCGGAAGAATTAGCATAAATAATTTCTCAAATTATTTTTAACCACGTATCTAGCATGCGACCTTATGATGTGTGGACATGATCATAAATTAAAATTTTGTAGAAAGTAAACTAATTTACTCAATACCTCGCGTAACTCGAAGTAAGGGACGAGATCCAACCGTAGCGTCCCTTGGAAGCTCCGCCTCTATTCGCGTCCACGCCGAGTTCTCTTCGGGATGACTTCGCAAAGCCACGAGTTTTGTGCCAACGAGAACTACTAGATTCTCTAAAGGCACAACTAAAATATCAAGAAAGAGAGATAGAAACTAACCACCAAGTAACGGAATCAAGATTCCGTGAAGGGAAGGAAGGAGTCGCGATCCACTTCTTCTTCTTCTTCGGCACGAACTTGGTGGAGGAAACTCACGGGCACCCTAGGTGCTTGCGCCGGCCCTAGGGGAGGAGAGAGAGACGACCCTAGAGAGAGAAAGGGTGCCAACCCTAGAGAGAGAGAGAGTTAGAGAGAGAGAGGGAGAGAGTTAATCTCTTGATCAATCTATTAAGGAAATTAAGCCTAGCCTTGGTTCCTTTATATAGTAGCCTCTCCCTTGCCAAGTCTCCCCTTTAACGGAATTTTTCATAAGAAATTTATCCTATAAATTTTCTTTATGAATTATTCCGTTTAAACCAAGTTTTATTATAACTAATTTTATAATAAAACAAATACATCTCTCCTTTTATTATGGAATAAATTTTACAAGAAATTTATAAATTTTCTTATTATGGAAAAATCAATTCAAGTGATCAAGGATTCTTGCCTAGCCTCACTTCCTCTCCTTCTCTCCCTCTCCCTCTCCAAGTGGGCGCCGACCTAGGGTTGCCGTGACACAACTAAGGCAATCCCCTTCTCCTTGGGGCCTTTGTTAGCCATTTCATGCAATTCCATTTCGCAAAACAAATCATCTAATTTGTCAATTGATAAGTCCTTGGAAACTTTATAGGCATCCACCATGGATGACCACAAAGCATTCCTTGGAAATGCTTTCAATACATACCTCACAAGGTCGCGATTCTCGACCTTTTCATCAATAGAATGGAGACCATTGAGGACTTCCTTGAACCGGCTATGAAGTTCACTCACCATTTCATTTTCCTTCATGGAAAGGTTTTGTAGTTGGTTGATGAACAAATCCCTCTTAGCGATTCTTGAATCTCGGGTGCCCTTGTGGAGTTCTATGAGCTTGTTCCACAAATCTTTTGCACTTGTGAATGGACCAACCTTGATTAGTTGGTCTTTGTTCATGCCGCATTGTAGGGTCATCACTGCCTTCGCGTCGGCTTCACTCTTTCGGGTTTGCTCAGCCGACCAATGTCACGATTCTAGTTCATTGCCTTCATCATCCTTTGGTGGGGTAAAACCCTCTTTCACAGCGAACCAAGTGTTGATATCCATCTTTAGGTAGTACTCTATCTTCGATCTCCAATATTGAAAATCTGCTCCATCGAAGAAGGGTGGACGAGTGGTGCAAAAACCTTCTCTCAAGGCCATTTTTGATAGCTCTCGGTTGCTAATCCGCTTGTACAGAGCCCCAAGCTCTGATACCACTTGTTGGAACTTGGATGGCTAGAGGGGGGGGTGAATGTAGCCAGACACTTAAACTTTGTACCTTTTCAAACTTTCCTACACTTAGATGTTTAGTAGCACAGCGGAAGCAACAAAACAGAGTATGCAGTAAACTAAACCCTAAGTTAAGCACAAGCACAAGAACGCTAACAAGAGGATTTACAAGGTTCGGGGATAACTTGCCCCTACTCCTTGGCGTGCCCTTAAGGTGGGTGATCCCTCGATCGTCGGTAGATCAAGCCCCGGAAAATTCGGATAGTAAGCAACCTCCTTCTCGGTGGAGTAACCTCTCCACAACGTTTCAAGATGATGAAGTATAAAGTATAGGAAACACAAGAAGAATCTTACATAGCACTTAGAACCTCAAGAACACAAGCAAACTTCTCTGAGCTCCACCCAGCGTAGATCTCACGCAAGACTCTCCTCTTCGTGTCTTCTCGCTGATGGACTCAAGCTTCTTGTTTCTCTTCTCCCAAATGCCCAAGTAACGGAAGGTTGCATCAAGGATCACAATTGCTTGCTCAAGATGATGGAACGACAGATAGCACAAGCACGCAGCAAGAAGTGTTCGCAGCAAGCTCTAGAGAGAAGTCTCTTCAGCCCTTCTCCGCTACGCAGCTTAAGTCTTCTCCACTATCGCCAGGTCACCACCTCACTGCAGCCTCCATTGCTCACCTGCCAACGCCAGCTACCGCTGAGCTCTCCCTGGACTCCCTGAGCTTCCCTCAGCCAAGCTCCAGTCAACAACTCCAGCCATTGCAACCTGAGATGGAAAATGTGTTGGAGCAATCGACCCTAAGATGGTCCGGAGTGACCATAGATTTTGATGTTTGGGGAAAGGGTTTAAGTTAGGTTTTCCTTTGTATCCTTATATGTGTATGTTGAGTGTGCAGGTTGTACAGGTTACATATATGGACTTGACTGGATGGCTTCGGTACGGTGAAGGATGACATCGAGGCAAGATGGAGGCTTGCGTGTGCATCCGAGGGACTTTGGTGAGCATGGACGATGAGCTGAGGGGCGCGGACTTCGAGGCATGCGTGAAGGATGGCATGGAGGCAAGCTGGAGGCTTGCGTGCATCCGAGGGACGGGAGCCGAAGATGAAGAGGGCGCGAAGGCTATAGTCGAGGCTGCGGATGAGGAGTCAGTCGAGTTGTGAGGATCGAGTGCTGTGTGAATGTACTCGGGAAGGGATTCAGCTGGGGACCAATCGACTGCTCTTGGAGCAGTCAACTGGTAGGAGGCTGGTGAGCTGGCAAATTCGAATGTTGGGAGTGTCAACGATCGAATTTGGCTGGCACCAGTCGACTGCCCTGGGGGCAGCCGACTGGTAGCAAGAAATCAGCCCCGAGTCCTATTTAAAGAGGACATCGTGGTGGCTGAGTTTCTCGATGAAACTTGTCTTGGTTAAAGGCATGTTAGTAGTCTTTGGGCTCAAGGTTGTCAAAGGTGTTGTGGTGAGGTTTCTCCACTCACAAGGAGCGACGAGAGCTAGCCGGAGGTTATCCGGGGAGTGATCCACCGACGGATTCTTGGATTAGTCACCCGGCTGGGGTGGATACCAAGTAAATAGGTTTGTTAGCAGTGATTTCTTCGTTGTTATTATTTAATATTATTGATTCCGCTGCGCATACTAACAACGTAGAAAAAACAAGCCAAAGAAATACTATTCACCCCCCCCTCTAGCGTCCAGAACGATCCTTACAGTTGGTATCAGAGGGAAGGACCGCTCTTGATCGGAATAATCGCCGAGGGAGCAAGAACGCTAGAGGAAGAATGGTGGAAGACAAATTTGGGGACGATATCTATATCCCACCGTCCTACGATCATGAAGACTTCGAATATTGGCGGGCAAGGATGGAGACTTGGCTTAGCATGGATTGGCCATGTAGGATAGCCATTGAAGAGCCCTTCGAAGTTCAAAAGGACAAGCATGGGAAGAAGCTTCGTCCTAGATATTGGGACAAAGAGCAACAAGAACAGTTTCAGGCAAATAAGAAGGTAATTGATATCTTGTTAAATATTTTACCTAACGATATTTTGAATGATGTAGGTAAATATGAGAATGCTCATGAATTATGATATAAGTTGAGAAAGTGTCACAAGAACCCTATACAAGTTCAAGAGCCCGAAGAAATCAACCCATTGGTTCAAGAAGTGGAAGAAGGAAGTGAGAGGTCATCCACCTCCTCTAGAGAAGAGGAGGTGGTCACCACCTCAAGGATTGAGGGGGAGGAGAGACCCTCGTCTATACAAGAATAAGAGGAAGTATCTTCTTCATCCAAGGTTGAAGAGGAAGTCAACCTAGTCTCCACCTCCACCAAAGCCAAGAGAAAGAAGCATATTATATGCTTTGGTTGCAACCAAAAGGCGCACTACAAGGATAAGTGTCCACAAGGCAAAAAGGAGGTAAAATCTACACTCATTTCAAATTCCTTTAATTCTAACATGAAGTGCAGGAATGGAGAATCCCAAGAGAAGAAGAGGAGAATTCAATGCTTCACGTGTGGTGAACTGGGGCACTACCACACCAAGTGTCCAAAGAAGAAAGAGCTCAAGAAAATGGGACACTTGAGGAGATGGGAAAAAGAAGAAAGGAAGAAGCAAAGACCACAACAAGGAGGGACTACAAGGGTAAGGGAGGTAATTCCTAACCCTAGGATAGACTGCAATTCAATTCAAGTTCCTCCTTGCATATTAAAAATAATGTTAAGTGTCACGTCCCGAGACCTAGGAGCCGCTGGTCCAATATAAAATTGGACAGTACCTCCCCTGTCCGGCGGACAATTTACACATACATACACACACGCAGATAATAAATTTGGCCTCAGGCCTCCAAAATAGATAAACACAACATAAAAGCACAAGACAACTAAGTAAATCATACCTGACTGCGGACCGGTCCGACTTACGACAAATCAACCAATACATAAACCCCTTAGGGAACACTACAACACTCGAAGACATATACAGTCCTAGAAGAAATATAAGATAAATACATCACCAAGTACAAAAACAAAACTCTGTCGTCGCGATGGGTAGGGACTGGCTGCTGGGCTCTTCTAGCGACTCCAAGTATTTCAACCTGAAAATAAAAATATATGACAACGGTGTGAGTCCATAAACTCAGCGAATATGCATAGTATGCATAGTATGTTATAATATCAATAAGAGTCTACGCTGATACAGTCTCATATGAACAATAGAAAAGGGTATACTGAAGATACTTAATACAGTACATACCCGAATCCATCTATCCTGCAGAGGGTGAAATAAATACCTATGGAACACCAATAGAAATATAATCTCAGATAACAAGTCTCCAGTATATGCATGTCAAACAGGTGCAGAAATCAAGTGCAGCAAACAATGCACGATGCAAAATATGCACATGATACAATGACATGTGTCACCCCTAGTCCCAGTCAGGATCATCGTCCACGACGTCTGCGTGGGTAGAGCTGTGACAACCTGTACGCACCCTGCCATTACTGCTCCAGAGTGACCGGGTGGACAGGATGCTGGTGGAGACTCCACTCCTACCCCAAGCAATGGGGGAGTCAAGCTCTCATCTCCTCGTGGCTGAGTACGAGAAGGGATCCCTGGTTGCTACCACGCACCAGAACCACCCTCCAAATAGTGACCGTGCGGAGCAATACAGGGCAAATGCGCACATCCTACAGTATCCACTGACCCATGAGTGGTCGTGTGCGCATGTCATGTACCAGAAGACGATAGGCTCAACCACAAGGGAGTCGCTGATCGCCGGCATGCAACAATGCAAGGATGGTGTATGATGTGTACGCATACAACCCTCCCCAAGTCCTCAGTATACTAAGTCTCAGTCTGAAATCCTATAACAGGAAGTACAGGTAACCTACAAGGTATACTGGCCGGAAACTACAGATCCCTCAAGGTCAAATACAAGAGATACATCATGATATCTAAGCATACATATAGATATAACAATACCTGAGACTGTATGGAACTAACAGCATAATAACTCATGGGTGACAACAAGTATCCCAAACAAGTATAATAACACCCACCAAGTCCTCAACTAACACCTCAGTGTGCTAGGTACATATCTGAATTCTATATTATCGGATACAAGTAATCTACTAGGTATACTGAAAAAGTAACCAGTGATCTATCAGTGTCAAAATGCAAGAGGGAACATATCTCTACATCTATGCACATATAAATATATACAGGACAACTATTGAGATTGTATAAATCTAATCGGGAGATAACCTCAAGGATAAGCAGCATGTATCAAATATAGGTATACTAAGGCAGATATAGCATACAATCTTACTGTTATCTATAACAAACCACGCATAGCGATATGACAATATCTAAAAAATAAGTCAAAGGGTACTCGCCTCCAAGTAGAAGTCTGTATCAAGTGAGAACCTCCCGTCCAAATAGTCCAACGCAAATCGATCAGTGTCCTGTATCAGGGACAAATTTAATTAGCTATTACAAACATAGTAACTAGCTCATTAATCCTTAATCCGTCCCTTTCCATTTAATTACCCTTACTTAAATAGAAGGTCCCTAATTACCCCATGTAATTTAAGATTAGGTTATTAGATTTAATCTCCAATTAACCCTGAGGACACAACCTGCATATTAATCCCATGTAACCCAAACAACAAGTCGTACTCTTATCAATTCTTAGCCCTCGGCTAAATGGCAGAATCATGATCCAAGATCAAATTTCCCAAAACCCAGACATAAAAGGTGAACTTTAGCCTCACATCAGTATCCAATGAACCAACCTCTACAGCTAATAACCATCCCACGACAATACACCTACACATAATAGGGCAAACCAAAGGAAATTTATAACAACCTCCAATCAACAGAAACCCTTGGCAACAACACACCCACATCTCGATTCAACCAGACCATTCCCAACTTCATATCAAGCATAACCCTCACATGAACATACTCAAATCATTCCATTATCACGATATTATACAACACCTCATATCACGGCTTGATGATTAAAAGAATCATCATAAGGCTCATGACAAGCACCAAGAAACTAACAGCAATAAAGCAACACCAAATCAGCTTCCAAACAACCACAAAACCATGAACCCAAATCCGAACAGAATTATCTTAACCCTACAGCTGCTCCCGGCAGCAAATGACAACAAGAAAATGTTTCTGGCCTAACCCTAATGCTCAGATCAATGAAATGGTTCCAAGAATTGTGTATCAACTATGTTACATAATAGGGAGAACTAAATCCGAACAATCAGTATTAATCAAGACTACGATCTAATCAAAAATCAACGTAAATTCAGAACCTATTTAACCAACCTGAATGAATTCCATCAATCCTTCTGTTCTTCAAAACACATCACCAATTCGCCCAAACCACAAATCTAAGCAACGATAGAAGAACAAAAACCAAATCAAAACTCGAATCTCAGTTCATCAATCAACAAGAAAACCAAACGGCAAAGCCCTGCTCGAAATCCCTTACCTCAGACAATCGCCGGGTTTCCTCTTGGTGGCGGCCGACGGAAGCGGAGTCGGCGCTTGGCTGCGGCTAGGCCACGCGATGAGGGGAGGAAGAAGAGGGAGCGGTTTTGGCTGCGGTTAGGGCACACGGAAGGGAAGAAAGGGAAGGAGTCGATCGGCGGCTGCTTTGGCTGCGGCTAGGTCGCGCGGAAGGGGAGAAGAAAACGAAGGAAGGCGGCGCGCCTGCGCTAGGGCACGAGGGAGAGGGAGGCAGTCTGCGGGTTAGGGCTCGGGAGGGATTCGGCCGAAAGCTTTTAATACAAAAAGGGGGTCTTTTTGCAAAAAGGCCCTTCAACTTTAGAAATTCCAATCCTACCCCTAGGGCAAAGGATTTAACCATTTAACCCCCCATTTATTATAATTTAACCTCAAATAATTTCTATGGTTAAATGATTTACCCTCTCGTAATTTAGAGTTTACCCGAAAGCCCCTGGGCTTCTCCCGTAGGGCCGGAAACCCTAGACTCAATTCCGAAAAATCTTGAAAAATTTTCTGGTCCGGATTTTCGAATTGCCGTATTTTACATTAAGAATTGATTCATGCATGATAGAACTCATGAGAATTGTTTAATGGTACATAATTCTAGCTTTAGATACAATGATAGGACTAGGGCTAACAAGGTACAACACAACCCTAGGAAAAGCATGCATAATGATAGACCCAAGACCTCTAGACCTAAGGATCATGACACTAATCTCAAGAAGGGAAGGAATGTGCCTAGAAAGGAGGTTAGGCCTAGTAATGTCCAAGGTGGACACATGGGTCCAAAGGTTAGAAATTTGGAAAGGAAAAATCAAGCCTTGAGGGCAAAGCTTGATACATTAGAAAAGGCCATAGAAAGGTTCACGGTTGGATCTAAGGGCCTAGACATGGTATTGGGTAGTTTGAAACCCAACTACGATAGATCGGGATTGGGATACCGGTCTAAGACCTCCAAGGTCAACAAAAAGAAGTATGCTAGGGAGACATACAATCATGGTAAGAAGTGTAGGATCGTGTACGGTACGCTAGAGGGGGGGTGAATAGCGTTTGGCTGAAGTCTTGTTCCTACACAGTTAGTTTGTACAGTGGAAATAATAGTAAAACAATAACAAAATCACCCAATGCTAACATGGCGATTTTAGTTGGTATCCACCCCGGTCGGGTGACTAATCCAACAATCCGTCGGTGGATCAAACCCCGGATAACCTCCGGCTAGAACTCGTCGCTCCTTGTGGGTGGAGAAACCTCGCCACAACACCAAGGACACTTCCTGAGTATACAAGACTACTAACTTGCCCTATCCAAGCAAGTTTCGTCAAGAAACTCAACTCCCACGAAGTCCTCTTTAAATAGGACTCGGGGCTGATTTCTCGCTACCAGTCGACTGCCCCCAGGGCAGTCGACTGGTGCCAGCCAAATTCGACCGTTGACACTCCCAACGTTCGAATTTGCCAGCTCACCAGCCACCTACCAGTCGACTGCTCTGGGAGCAGTCGACTGGTCCCCAGCTGAATCCCTTCCTGAGTACATTCACACAGCACTCGATCCTCACGACTCGACTGACTCCTCATCCGCAGCCTCGACTATTGCCTTCGCACCCTCTTCATCTTCAGCTCCCGTCCCTCGGATGCACGCAAGCCTCCAGCTTGCCTCCATGCCATCCTTCACGCATGCCTCGAAGTCCGCGCCCCTCAGCTCATCGTCCATACTTACCAAAGTCCCTCGGATGCTCACGCAAGCCTCCAGCTTGCCTCCATGCCATCCTTCACCGTACCGAGGTCGTCCAGTCAAGTCCATATGTGTAACCTGTACAACCTTCACACTCAACATACACATATAAGAATACAAGGGAAAACCTAACTTAAACCCTTTGCCCAAACATCAAAACATATAGTCACTCCGGACCATCTTAGGGCCGATTGCGCCAACAATCTCCCCCTTTTTGATATTTGACAATCCGTTTAAGTTAGGAAAGCAAGATAGTAGTAAATAGCAAAAATCATTCTAACTGAATGCTTATCCAATGCATAACTGGATCCTATCCCAAGGCATCCCACACCTAACTCTCCAAATTAGGCACCTAACCCTCCAAGTTAGGATTTTCCCACACCTAGCTCTCCAAGCTAGGATTTTCACCACCTAACCCTCCAAGTTAGGATTTTCCCACACCTAGCCCTCCAAGCTAGGATTTTCACCACCTAACCCTCTAAGTTAGGATTTTCCAACACCTAGCCCTCCGAGCTAGGACTTTTACCACCTAACCCTCCAAGTTAGGATTTTCTACCAAACCAGGCTTTTTAAAGCTTCTCCCAAGCTCCCCCTTACACTGGACTTACAAAGGCTTTTTAAGAACCTCTCCAAGGTTCCCCTTATGCCAAGAAGGGAACAGCCATGCTCCCCCTCAAACATAGCTCCCCCTAAACCTAGAGTTTCTTTCTAGCAAAGGTATTGATTTCCCACTTAAACACAATATTTCTCCCCCTTTGCCATACATCAAAAAGAACCCAATAATTACCAAATTATTGGGTCTTTAAATTCTCAATGACCCTAAACACAGTGTACTAGACCCCCATACACTTGTTCCTTGTCATTTGGACCCCAAACCAGCTGCTGATACCCAAATCAGCCTCTGGCAGTCGACTGGAAATAGTGTCAGTCGACTGATACGCCTAAATCTGATTTTCCGGCAGAATTTCAGAAACGCGCCAGAAATTCCACAAATTTCCAAAAATTTCCAAACTTCATGGACAACATTGTGGAACCTATACCTACTTGGGAAAAATACATCCACCCATGTATCTATCACCATTCCCATGTTTGACACAAAATCCAAAAATTTCAAAATGAAAATCAAGGCAACTAGGAGGCAACCTCCCCCTTTACCAATACCTTCTCCCAATTTTCATTTTTCCCAGGATAAGTTCTACCCAACTTAACCTCCTAAACACCATGTTGAGTTATCCCCAACCCAACATCCGAGTTCTTCCCCTTTTGGACACCATTAAGGCTTGCTCCCAAGCAACCTTTCTTCTAGTGCCAATTAGAACTCTACAAAACCTAAAATATTCTAAAGTTTGCAAACACACTTGCTTAGATATACCCTATCCTAAAAAAATATAATATCATGAAAATATCAAGTGTGTTTGACTTTTGGTACACATCTAAATTCCTTAAAAGATTTGGCATTTTGAAATCAAGTCATTATTCCTTGTGTTTGCCTCTTCTAACCCTTTCAAATTGACACAAGGAATGCATATCCTTAATATGATGAAAGTTTCCCCCTTTTTACCTCTAAATCCTAGATACACATGAGAAACTTATCAAATTTCCTTGAACTTTCCATATGGCCTCATTTCATATAATCACCATTCACCCATGAGGCACACCTTAACTCAACTAGTATAATCAAGGATCATATTCTATCATCCAATAGCCATTTTCCTATTTTAGCCCACATACCAGTCGACTGCCCCGGGGCAGTCGACTCCCAAAACTCATAGAATGTTTCTGGGCTGAGACCAGTCGACTGCCCCCAGGGCAGTCGACTGATACCTGATTTTCAGGTTTTTCAGCCCAATTTCAGTAATGCCTAGATAATTCTACAAATCTCCAAAAATTATGAAATTTCGTAGGGAGATTTGTGAAGCCAATATCTACTTGGGAAAAATATGTTTCCAAATAAATCTACTCCAAATCCCAAGATTGGCACGAAATCCTACTTCTTCAAGAAGGTATCAAATGAGCTCATCCTAAAAGTTCTAATTCTCACTTCTGTTCAGTGTTTCTTCTTATCCTTGATCACAATTCATTTCTACCACTGAAATACATGGTATTCCACCATTAAACCTCAATTTTGTGAATTATAGCTCCTTTTTCGCCTTTTCTCCCTAAATTCTCCTTTTGATGTGCCAAAATCTAGGATTAAGACTTACCCAAGTCTTCCAACCCTTTTTGGCACATTTCACCTAATTTCCTAAGGGAGAAACTTTTGAGATCCATTTACCATGGACCCCAAAGGCTCCTAGAGCTCCCCCTTGAGCTCTTAGCCTTAGCCACCTCCCTAGGTGACTCAATCCATACTAGGCCACACTGGTGTGCCACCGGTAACTCTTGGCCTACAAAATTGACCTTTTTAACCTTGGATATCTTGCTCTTGGTTAAGTCACCCTTTCTACCCTTGGATGACATTCCCTTCCTATCCTTGGACTTACCCTCCTTACCATGATTGTATGCCTCCCCAGCATACTCCTTTTTGTTGGCCTTGGAGGTCTTAGACCGGTATCCAAATCCCGATCTATCGTAGTTGGGTTTCAAACTACCCAACACCATGTCTAGGCCTTTAGATCCAATATTGAATCTTTCTAAGGTCTTCTCTAAAGTATCAAGCCTTGCCCTTAAGGCTTGATTTTCCCTTTTTAGCCCTCTAACCTTGGATTCCATGTGTCCACTTTGGACATTCCTAGACCTATCCATTTTCTTAGGCATTTATCTCCCCTTCTTGGGGTCAATGCCTTGATCCTTAGGTACCCAAGTCTTAGGTCTATCATGATGCATGCTTTTCTTAGGGTTATGATCTACCTTGTTACCCTTAGTCCTATCATTGTACTTAAATCTATGATTATGCACAAATAAACAATTCTCATGAGTTCTAGCATGCATGGGTGGGTAATTAACATGATTCTTGAAATGTAAAGAAGAACTTGAAATCAAATTTATTTTTAAACTAGGGTTGGAGGGTACCTCCCTTACCTTTGTAGTCCTTCCTTGTTGTGAGCTTCTTCTCTTTCTTCTTTCTTCTTTTTCCCATCTTCTTAGATTTTCCATCTTCTTTTGCTCACCTTTTCTAGGGCATTTAGTGTGATAATGCCCTAGTTCTCCACATGTGAAGCATCGAATCTTCTTCCTTTTAGCTTGAGCTTCACCAATTCTACAACCCACATTAGCTTTAAAAGAATTTACAATGGGTTTAGGGTGTACCTCATTTTTCTTACCTAGTGGACACTTATCCTTGTAGTGCCCCTTTTCATTGCACCCAAATCATACAATGTGGTCTTTAGTCCTTGCTTTGGTGGAGGTTGAGGCTTGGTTGACTTCCTTTTCACCCTTGGATGAAGTGGAGACTTCCTCTTGATCATGTGTAGGTGAGGGTCTCTCCTCCCCCTCAATCATTGAGGTGGTGACCTCCTCCTCTTCTCTAGATGAGGTGGATGACCTCTAACTTTCTTCTTCACTTGAGGATGTGGACACTTCTTCCTCCTCTTGAGCTATTGAGCTCACTTCCTCGGGTTCATCTACTCCTTGAGTTTGTGTAGGGTTCTTGTGATATTCCACCAACTTGGTCCATAATTCGTGTGCATTTTTATAATTTCGTACAATACTCAAAACATTGTTAGGCAAAACATCAGTTAATACATCTATTACCTTCTTGTTTGCCCTAGAGTAGTCTTGTTGCTCTTGAGTCCAATATCTAGGACGAAGCTTCTTTCCATGCTTGTCCTTTGGAACTTCGAAGGGCTCTTCTAGCATGACCATGCACTCCCACTCCATGCTAAGCCAATTCTTCATCCTCGCCCGCCAATAGTCGAAATCCTCATTGTCGTAGGGCGGTGAGGTGTAGATGTTATTCCCCAACTTATCTTCCATTGTTTCTTCTCCTCTAGCGTTTGCTCCTTTGGCGATTAGTCCAATGAGAGCGGTCCTTTGCTCTGATACCAACTATAGGATCGTGTACGGTACGCTAGAGGGGGGGGTGAATAGCGTTTGGCTGAAGTCTTGTTCCTACACGGTTAGTTTGCACAGCAGAAATAATAGTAAAACAATAATAAAATCACTAACCAATGCTAACTCGGCGATTTTAGTTGGTATTCACCCCGGTCGGGTGATTAATCCAACAATCCGTCTGTGAATCAAACCCCGGATAACCTCCGGCTAGAACTCGTCGCTCCTTGTGGGTGGAGAAACCTCGCCAGAACACCAAGGACACTTCCTGAGTATACAAGACTACTAACTTGCCCTATCCAAGCAAGTTTCGTCAAGAAACTCAGCCCCCACGAAGTCCTCTTTAAATAGGACTCGGGGCAGATTTCTCGCTACCAGTCGACTGCCCCCAGGGCAGCGACTTGTGCCAGCCAAATTCGACCATTGACACTCCCAACGTTCGAATTTGCCAGCTCACCAGCCACCTACCAGTCGACTGCTCCCAGAGCAGTCGACTGGTCCCCAGCTGAATCCCTTCCCAAGTACATTCACACAGCACTCGATCCTCACGACTCGACTGACTCCTCATCCGCAGCCTCGACTATTGCCTTCGCGCCCTCTTCATCTTCGGTTCCCGTCCGTCGGATGCACGCAAGCCTCCAGCTTGCCTCCATATCATCCTTCACGTATGCCTCGAAGTCCGCGCCCTTCAGCTCATCGTCCCTGCTTACCAAAGTCCCTCGGATGCGCACGCAAGCCTCCATCTTGTCTCCATGTCATCCTTCACCGTACCGAGGTCGTCCAGTCAAGTCCATATGTGTAACCTGTACAACCTGCACACTCAACATACACATATAAGAATACAAGGGAAAACCTAACTTAAACCCTTTGCCCAAACATCAAAACATATGTTTACTCCGGACCATCTTAGGGTCGATTGCTCCAACAAGAAGGGTAAGTCCAAGGATGGGAAGGGAATTCCATCCAAGGGTAGAAAGGGTGACTTAACCAAGGACAAGGTGTCCAAGGTTAAGAAGGTTCACTTTGTGGGCCAAGAGTCATCGGGGGCACACCAGTGTGGCTTAGTGTGGATTGAGTCACCTAGGGAGGTGGCTAGGGCTCAGAGCTCAAGGGGGAGCTCTAGGAGCCTATGGGGTCCATGGTGAATGGATCTCAAGAATTTCTCTCCTAGAAAATTAGGTTGAAATGTGCCAAATGGATTGAAAGACTTGGGTAAGTCTTAATGGTACATAAAAAGGGAATTTAGGGAGAAAATGGTGAAAATACAATTATATTGGGTTAAATTAGGTTTTAATGTGTGAATACAACATAATTCGATGTTAGAAATGAATTGTGAGCATGCATTGGAAGATACATTGAGGAGAAATCACATTTGAGACTTTTGGGATGAGTTTCAATGATACACTTTAGGATAAGGTGAGTTTCATGCCAATCTTGGGATCCGGAGTATATTTGTTTGGAAACGTATTTTTCCCAAGTAGACATTGGCCCCACAAATCTCCACACGAAATTTTATATTTTTTGGAGATTTGTGAAATTATTTAGGGATTACTGAAATTGGGCTGGAAAACCTGAAATTCAAGTATTAGTCGACTACCCTAGGGGCAGTCGACTGGTAAGAGCCCAGAAACATTCTGTAAGTTTTGGGAGTCGACTGCCCTGGGGGCAGTCGACTGGTCCGTAGGCTGAAATGGAAATAGGTATATTGGACGATCAGAAATTACAAATTTGGATTATAGGATAAGGCCTTGGATTAAAAGTCTTCTTATTCCTTGAATAAAGTGTTATTCCATGATTCAATATCTTGAAATTCAAAGAAGAATGATAAGTGGGTATTTATCTAGAATTAAGAGATAAGAAGAAGGAGAGCTTTATCATATTAAGAATACCTATTGAAAGGGAGAATTGAGGACAATTCCTTGTGTAAATTGATAATTGTTAGAGTTGGAAAATACAAGGAATCATGAATTGGGGTCAAAATTGATACAAAGTGTCCATCTTTAAGGAAATTAGAGAATTGTACCAAAGTCAAGCACATTTGATAATATTAATCAAATCATATTTTTTTAGGATAGAGTACATCCTAACGAATGTGCTTGCAAACCTCTTAGAGTTTTTAAAAGTTGTTGTTGAGTTCTTATTGACACTAGGGATAAGAGTGCTTGGGGAGCAAGCCCTTAATGGTGTTCAAAGGGAAAAGAACTCGGGTGTTAGGTTAGAAGAACCTAACATGGTGTTAGGAGGTTAAGTTGGGTAGAACTTAACCTAAGAAAAATGAAAATTGGGAGAAGACATAGGTTAAGGGGGAGGTTGCCTCTGTGTTTGCCTTAATTTTCATTGAAAATTTTGGATTTTGTGTCCAACCTGGGAATGGTGATAAATACATGGTGAAATGTATTTTTCCCAAGCAGGTATGGCTACCACAAAGTTCTCCACGAAATTTGGGAATTTTTGCAGATTTGTGGAATTTCTGGCACATTTCTGAAATTCGGTCAGAAAACTGATATTCAGAGTATCAATCGACTGCCATGGAGTCAGTCGACTGGTCAGGGCTGGTGTGGGTATCCAGCAGCTAACTTGGGTCCAAATGATAAGAAACAAGTGTATGGGGGATTAGTACACGTTGTTTAGGATCATTGGGGATTTAAAGAACCAATAATTGGGATATTATTGGAGTCTTTTTGATGTATGGGAAAGGGGGAGAGATGTTGGGTTTAAGTGGGAAACCAAACATACCTTTGCTAGAAACCCTAGGTTTAGGGGAGCTATGATTAAGGGGGAGCATGATTGCTCCATTATTGGCGTAAGGGGAACCTGAGAAAGGTTCTTAAAAAGCCTTTGTAAGTCCAATGTAGGGGGAGCTTGGGAGAAGCTTTAAAAAGCCCGTTTTGGTGCAATTCCTAACTTGGAGGGTTAGGTGTGGGGAACCTTGGGATAGGTTTTAAAAAACCCATTTCGGAATATCCTAACTTGGAGGGTTAGGTGTAGGATGCCTTGGGATAGGATCCATGTATGCATTGCATATGCATTATTTTTGCCATTGACTACTGTTTTGATTTCCCTAACTTAAACGGATTGTCAAACATCAAAAAGGGAGAGATTGTTGGAGCAATCGAGCCTAAGTTGGTCCGGAGTGACCATAGGTTTTGATGATTGGGCAAAGGGTTTAAGTTAGGATTTCCCTTGTATCCTTATATGTGTATGTTGAGTGTGCAGGTTGTACAGGTTACATATATAGACTTGACTGGATGGCCTCGGTATGGTGAAGGATGGCATGGAGGCAAGCTGGAGGCTTGCGTGTGCATCCGAGGGACTTTAGTGAGCATGGACGATGAGCTGAGGGGTGCGGACTTCGAGGCATGCATGAAGGATGACATGGAGGCAAGCTAGAGGCTTGCGTGCATCCGAGGGACGGGAGCCGAAGATGAAGAGGGCGCGAAGGCAATAGTCGAGGCTGCGGATGAGGAGTCAGTCGAGTCGTGAGGATCGAGTGATGGGTGAATGTACTCAGGAAGGGATTCAGCTGGGGACCAGTCGACTGCTCTGGGAGCAGTCGACTGATAGGTGGTTGGTGAGCTGGCAAATTCGAACATTGGGAGTGTCAACGGTTAAATTTGGCTGGCACCAGTCGACTGCCCTAGAGGTAGTCGACTGGTAGCAAGAAATCAGCCCCGAGTCCTATTTAAAGAGGACTTCGTGGTGGCTGAGTTTCTCGACGAAACTTGACTTGGTTAAAGGCAAGTTAGTAGTCTTTGGGCTCAAGGTTGTCAAAGGTGTTGTGGTGAGGTTTCTCCACCCACAAGGAGCGACGAGAGCTAGCCGGAGGTTATTCGGGGAGTGATCCACCGACGAATTCTTGAATTAGTCACCCGGCCGGGATGGATACCAAGTAAATAGGTTTGTTAGCAGTGATTTCTTCGTTGTTATTATTTAATATTATTGTTTCCGCTGCGCATACTAACAACGTAGGAAGTACAAGCCAAAGAAACGCTATTCACCCCCCCTCTAGCGTCTAGAACGATCCTTACAAAATGGACAAACCTGCTCCAAGGAAAGGATTCCATTGACTCTCCTTGAGTGTTTGAATCCATCCCTGTCACCTGCACACTTAATCAGAGCATTAGCACAGCATATCAAGCATAGAATCAAGTATCAGAGATTAAGCGCAGAGAATCAGATGTGTTTAGACGCGATCAGAGCGTCTGATAGTGAATTTTGAATTAAAGTGATCGGTCACCGGACTGATCAGAGAGCATCCTGATCGGTCGCCAGACCGATCAGGGTGGGTTCAGACCGATCAGGCTCCATCCTGATCTGTCCCCAATGCTCAATCAGAAATCGTGATTTCTCTGGGACTCTCCTGGACCGATCACAAAACCGATCCCAGGTTGTGGATTGATCACCAGACCGATCCACCCCATTGCCGGGTGATTTCTGAGCTTCGCAGTCCAACCCTCCTAATTGGTCACCAGATCGATCAGGGCATGCTCAGACCGATCAGGCTCCATCTTGATCGGTCATAGTGAGGAACTCGCGACACTTGATCGTTCTCCAGAATGGTCAGAACTGTGTTCCAGATCGGTCACCAGACCGATCAGGAGCAGATCAGTAAGGTTCCCAAAAACCTACTGGATGCTCCCTGATCGGTCACTGGATCGATCAGGAGCAGAGCAGCAGGGGAACTCAACCCACTTGTGGGCTCCCTAATCGGTCACGAGACCGATCAGGAGCCGAGCAGTGAGTGAAACACATACTCCCTGATCGGTCACCAGACCGATTAGTCATCGCGGGATCGGTCACCAGACCGATCCACGAAGGAGCACCGTGCCAACTTCCCTGATCGGTCACCAGACCGATCCAGGGACTCCAACCTAGCCCTCCAAGCTAGGGTTTCATCCAACCTAGCCCTCCAAGTTAGGACCTGACCCTCCAAGCCCAGATTTCATCCAACCTAGCCCTCCAAGCTGGGATTTCATCAACCTAGCCCTCCAAGCTAGGACCTGGCCCTCCAAGCTATGATTTCATTAACCTAGCCCTCCAGGCTAGGACCTGGCCCTCCAGGCTAGGGCCTGGCCCTCCAAGCCAGGATTTCATCAACCTAGCCCTCTAGGCTAGGACCTGACCGTCCAAGCCAGGACTTTCTCACACCTAACCCTCCAGGTTAGGACTTTTCACACCTAGCCCTTCAAGCTAGGATTTTCCACACCTAACCCTCCATGTTAGGACTTTTCACACCTAGCCCTCCAAGATAGGATTTTCCACACCTAACCCTCCAGGTTAGGACTTTTCCACACCTAGCCCTCCAAGCTAGGACTTTTCACACCTAACCCTCCAGGTTAGGATTTTCTCACACCTAACCCTCCAGGTTAGGACTTTTCAACACCGTGCCTAATCCCCGATCAGGACTTAATCATAATCATAATCATCAACCTATACTAAAATCAGTGTCAACACCAAAACAACAATCAGGGTCAGACTGCATCAACTTTAACTAGGACAATTCTTCACTTTGTTACTCCACTCTTGACTCACCCTTCCCTTGTTCAATATATCACTGACCTAAGCATATTGTCAAATATTGAAACACCTAGAGGAGGACATCACTGATGCATCTTGCACCAACACATTTACCTGATGTGTCGCAAGTTTGATTGCTTTCATAAGTTCAACAAATTAAGACTGATGTGGAGAAACATCGAGATAAATGTATCAAGACATTGCGATCAGATTGTGGTGGCGAATACCTCTTGGATGATTTTAGGACCTACTTATCAGAAGTTGGGATTCAGTCCTAGCTGACTGCACCCGGTACGCCCCAACAGAACGGTGTGGCAGAAAGAAGGAATAGGACTCTTATGGAGATGGTTAGGTCAATGATGAGCTACTCTGAGTTACCAGATTCGTTTTGGGGATATGCTCTGGAAATGGCAACGTACATACTGAACTTGGTACCATCTAAGTCAGTCCCTTCTACTCCCACAGAACTGTGGACTGGGCGCAAGCCTAGTCTAGTACATGTTCGGATTTGGGGTAGTCCAGCGCATGTGCTGAAGGGAGATACTGATAAGTTGGAATCTCGTATGGAAGTACGTCTGTTCGTAGGCTATCGTAGAGGAATGAATGGTGGTCTTTTCTATAGTCCTAAGGATCAGAAGGTAATCGTTAGTACGAATGCCAGATTATTAGAAGAAGACTATGTGATGAACCATAAACCCAAGAGTAGACTAGTGCTTGAAGAGTTAAGAGGGGACGTTCCGATCTTAGAACCAATAGTACAAGAGGATACACCACAAGTCAGTACACCGCGTGTCACAGAAGATACACAGGTGGTACCTCGTCGCAGTGGGAGGGTTGTTAGACAGCCTGAGAGGTTCATATTTTTGGGAGAGTCTTTAGACTTGGTCCTGTTAGATGTGTATACTAAAAGACTTGCTCTTTTTATATATGAGATCATCTAATTTTTGAAAAGAGAATCACAACATCACTAGATGCATGTTCACATTAGTATATGCATAAAAGACCAATGTTCTGCACTGTAGATAATATGGTGTGTGGTGACACACAAAAGATCGTGTTATCAGCCCCTTGCATAGTATAAGTAAGAGGCTCACAACTGAGATGGGTTTTGACAAACTATCGCGATGGTTGTAGTGTAATTAGGTGTGGTTTATCTTGACTATAGAATTACACTAGTGTACTTTGTGTGCATTGAGCAGGACCAAAACTAGAGGTCATCCAATTTGTACTGACTTGATAATTAGATTAGACCTCAGATTTATTATAGAGTACAATCCCTGAATCCTAAAATAATAACGGGCACGTATTATTAATAATTATTTCTTTGATTTACCAATGGGCGAGATTTATTTTGTTAAATCGATGGGCCTAGTAAGTTGAGAAATAATATTAATTATATGGTGTGTCATTGATTATTGATGGAATCTGTGCCCTGGTGAGTCAGGATGATGTTGCCCCCTTCATGAGCTTAAAAGGTTCATCATGTTAAACCCTGCAGGTGGATTTGATCCAACATGATGACAAGGTTGAGTGGTACTAGTCAAGGAGCCAGAAGTTGATTAATTAAAATTGTCAGTAATTTAAATTAATCAATGGGCATTCGATATCTTAAACATGGGTGGATCGATGACTCATAATAGGTGGATCCCATATGAAAATATGAGGGTTGGTGAGGAAGTTCAATTAAGTTTCTTTAGTGGAATGGATCTTAATTAATGGATTGGTTTTAGATCCATTAGTGGGCCAAGATCCAACTCCTCCTCTTGGTCCCTACCTTAGCCCTATAAATACCCCATGGGATCATGAGACCAAGGCTTAATCATCCAACTCAAGTTTTTTTCTTTCCTCTCTTCCCTTTCTCTCTCCTAGGTCACAGCAAAGGAGAGGTGGTGACCACCTTCTCCTTTTCATCTTCTTCCCTCAACCTCACTGTGAGCAGCGACCACTAGACAAAGGGAGAAGCTTCTTCTCCCTTTTGTGGTGTGCGTCGGTGAGGGAGGAAGCGCCGGCGGCCGGAAGGAGGCGCCGCAACGGCTTGCGGCGGTGGCAACGCAAAGCTGAGAGGAGAGAGGGTTTCGACCGGTTTTGAGCTGGAAGAAGAGGACCTTTACTCTTCGTCTTCTTCCCTATATTCTCCTCAATAGCAGCCCAGTGGCCGGAAGCTTTTGGTGGACCTTGGAGGGCCAGCGGCACACGGTTTGGAGGAGAACATGCTTCGGCAATGGAAAACCTAAAACTAGGGTTTCGTCTAGGGAAGGAAGAATGAAGTTAGAGCCTTGGTGATCTGGGTTCTCGGTAGCTCGTCGCTCACATGACGTCCAAGAGGGGAGGGACATTAGGTAGAAGGCTACGAGGTAAAGAGAGGTATATTTCTCTCTCAGCTCTCTTTTCTTGTCTCGTTATTCTTGTGAAAAATTAATTGATTGTTGTGTATGATTATTTGTTAATTAATAGTCAATAATTAATTAATTGGACCTCGATTATAAACACAAAAATCAGTGATCCATTCGTCGTCTTTTCCGCGGTCGTTTGGTTAGGAGAATTACAAGGCTCAATCTTTATGATTGACCAAGTTGTAATTCGTACCGAACGATATGATGACGAGATGGTCATTGAGAGACGGGTCTCCATTCGGATTAAGTTTTAATCCGTAGACATGTAGAGGTCTCTCAAGGATGATCAAGTATTCGGTAGGGAAACCCGCCAAGCCATACCCAACAATTGGTATCAGAGCTGAGGTTTCCGGTTTTGTGTGTTTAGGATTGGTTAATTTTTTTGCATTTTTCATACATTTTATTTTGCTGGATGATATATGGATGTGTGTAGGCTAACTTTGTGTTGCAGGCACTAGATTCCAACTTATCATGGCCAAATATTTGATATGTGTGATTGGATGTACAATGTTTTGTAAATTAATTAATCCTCGGGGTTGACGAGGCTAGGTAGTATTTAATTTTTGTAATTAAGTGCGGCATGTGTTTAGCCGAGCTTTTTGTTTACATTGATCTAGATTTAATGTACACTCCTTCGTGGAGTATAGGATCAATGATGTAAATGATTAGCTAATCATCTTGGCTCGGAGATCCCTCAAGGTGACTTGTGCATAAGGAAGGGAGGAGCGGACGAGGTGACGACATGACTGGAGGCGCATTGGAGACCAAGGCCATGAAAAGTTGGAAAGTCTAGGATTTTCTTTTTCATTATGCTGGTTATGTACTTGTCGTGAGTGTGCTTGTTAAAATTCCTCGTAATCAATAACTAATTTGGAGAGGGATCCTAAGGGTCCCGTGGCCTCCATTACAATCCGATAAGTGATGCGAACAAGCCCGCGCATCGGCTCTGAGTGCCTTCCTCCATAACGGATAGACTTGTTCTGCGGATCACTAGGTCAGAAAAATTATAGAAAATTATTGAAGAGCGTGTGTACTTCCCCAACGGAAGATATATAATTGGAAATAATTTTCTTAGTGTCGTGTAATGGTAAACACTTAGATACAAATATTAGTATCCTCCCCAACGGAGTCACTGCTATTATTTGTAGGGTCGAAGTGAACCAACTATTAATCTTATTTGTCAAAAAGTTAGGTTGACTAGATAATAAGATTAATGGGTAAAACCTCCTCTAACGAATGAAGGATTCGTTTACGTTCACACTAACGTGGCATGCGAATTCTCGGTGTTTGAGGTGGTGGTTGATTTCGAAAATTTATTATCTTGAGGAATCAATTTATTTTCGAATTGTAAAGTAGTGTATGTTATGATTCCCAGGATTTTCAAAATGGCATATAATCCCATAGCAACCATACATAAGGAGAACAAACTTACTGGACCCAACTACATAGACTGGAAAAGAAACCTAGACATTGTCCTTACTGCTGAAGAGTATAAATATGTGCTCTTCGAGGATTGTCCTGAAAGTGTTAGTAATATGAGAGAAGGTCCTAAGGCAATCGCCTTATGATTGTAATCATTTACCTTAATAAATGAATATTCTCTATTTGAGTATACATGTTCGTGTATTTGATTGAGATCTTAAACTCATTTACTGAATGTCCGCAATACAATTCACAGCATGAGAGAATTTGTGATGAATTTACAACTAGTGATTATCTCTACATGTGCAATTGTGAAGTATTGAAATTGTCCTTAGTCGATGAATTGATAAATACGGGCACTATCAATTCTGTTGAGACTAGCATGGGTTATTCTATAATCAGCTGATTCTCACTGGCTGGTGACATTGGGATGTCCGGAGATAAACATGAATGCTAGTTAAGGGAACTAGTTCATTGGAGTGACTAGTTGTAAGACTTCATATGGTAATCTACATATAGATATGTCAATGAAGTTCTTACTGCAGCTTAAGTGCGATGTTCCATTGACTTGCGGTGTTCAAGTCATCTTGGTCATAAAGACTTATACTTTGACATCTTAAGCAAGCATCTCCAAGGAGGTGTGGACCCAGGATGGTTGGGTATAAGCCGAAGTGCCCGAAGATGTTTGAACAACCTACAAAGGATTCACCACTCCTTGCGAGGGGATGTATACCCAAGGCCTATCGTCGGATTGTTACTCGAAGCCTCTAGCCAGAGCATGACATGTTCAGAGTATGAATCTCTTAAATACATGAGAGTAATTAGAATCCGGTAGGACGAGGAGAACGTTACTTGGGCTAGGTGTGACGTAGTCAGCCTAGTGGGGACTGACACACATAGACCATGTCCTGAACCAAGTGGGTATAAGATGGTGAAGGAATGAGGCACGATTCATTAAAGCTACTGAAGGGTTTCAAATAGTTTCTGACGCTAACCGTTGATCTTTCGATTAATTGGGGATCATGATGTACTACTAGGTGCCACTCATGATCAATCTATAAATTGGTTAATTATAGACGGCCCAACATAAATCGAAAGCCTATTTAGTCACACGCACTACGAGTAGTCCGAGGGATTTAAAACGAGTTGAAAATTGGATTTTCCGATCAAGAGAGATAAGTCGAATCTGAATTTTTCAGAGACGCATCGGAAGCATAAAATGGCTAAGTCTTTTGAAGACTTATTGAACGAATTAAATGAGTTTAATTCGTGAGATCGTGGCTTGGGTTTGGCCGGCCAAAGAGGGTCCCCACCCTCTTTGTTTGGCCGGCCACAATAAGAGGGAAGAACCAAATTGTTTGGTTCAAATTTATAAAATAAACCGCGCGTGGTTTGTCTTATAAAATTATGGATAAAGAAATTTGTATAAAGAAATTTGTATAAAGAAATTTATATAAAGAGATTTATTTATCATGGAAATTAAAATAAACCTTGGAATGGTTTATTTTATTTTATAAAATCAATAATGGATTGATTTACCATGATAAAGAAATTTATATAAAGAAATTTCTTTCCATAATAAAAGGGGAGACATGGTTGTTTTTATTATAAATTAAGTTATAATAAAAACTTGGCATAACGGAATAATTCATAGAAAAATTTATAAGATAAATTTCTTATGAAAAATTTATTCCGTTAAGAGGAGACTTGGCGATTAAGAGGCTACTATATAAAGGTACCAAGGCAAGGCTTGGAAATTAATCCAAGAGATCAAGGATTCTTGCCTAGCCTCTCTCCCTCTCCTTCTCTCCCTCTCCCTCTTCTAGTGCCGCCGGCCCTAGAGCCCTCCCCTTTGCCGTGAGCTTCCACCACCAAGAAGAAGCCGAAGAAGAAGAAGAAGCGGGCGCGACTCCTTCCTTCCTCCCGGAATCTTGATTCCGTTCTTCGTTTGGTGGTTAGTTTTTCATCTCTCTCTTGGTATTCTTGTCGTGCCTTTGGAGAATCTAGTAGTTCTTGTCGGCACGAAACTCGTGGCTTTGCGAAGTCATCCCGAAGAAAACTCGGCGTGGACGCGAATAGAGGCGGAGCTTCCAAGGGACGCTACGGTTGGATCTCGTCCCTTTCTACGAGTTACGCGAGGTATTAAGTAAATTAGTTTACTTTCTGCAAAATTTTAAATGTATGATCATGTCTCCACAACATAAGGTTGCATGCTAGATACGTGGTTAAAATAATTTGAGAAATTATTTATGCTAAACCTTCCGCTGCACGTAATTAAATTTTAAAATTACGAACCCGTATCCATGTCAACATGCACCCGGTCCCAACAGTGGTATCAGAGCCGGTTAGTGTTCGACATAATCATATAATTGTTTTGCGGAAAACTTTGTCATGATCTCAATTTTGGAAAATTTTCCAATTATGGAAACTTTCCAATTATGATAAATTTTAGATTTAGGAATTTCAAAGTTTGGAAATCCTCATGAAATTTCGCAAACTTTTGAAATATCCTAGTTTCTGAAATTTTATGATAATTGTGAAAACTTCCCATTTTTGGAAACTTTCCAATTTTGGAAATATGTAAGTTTTCTTTGTACCAGAAACTTACAATTATTCTGAAAACCTATTATGAAATCTCGCAATTTTGGGCACTTTCTTTCAAGAAAGTCTAGACAAATTTATGGATTATTAATTGACAATTAAATTCGAATTGGTTTTAAATTATTAACAAAATTCTTTATTTTGGATTGAGCCTCGGGGAGCCGTCCAATTTAAAGTTAGTTGTTGTAATTTAATTTCCTATTTTGAATAAAATTGTCATGTTTAATTTGGTTACGCCTCGGGGAGCGGACCAAATTAGATTTACAACAAATTCCTTTTTTTTGGGTATCTGAGCCTCGGGGAGCCACCCAAAGAAAATAATTTGTTGAAATTAATAAATCCATAAATAAAATATGTAATCAAATCTTGGAAATTTTGAGGTGATTCTCAAACGATAATTTCCTTATTTGATTTAAGAGGTGATGCTCTTACATATTGTTGTCTCCAAAATTAATTAGGAAAATGGTTTCCTATAGAGTTTTCTTAAATAAGATTTTCATGAAAATAATATGTGGTTGAATTAAGGGAATCTGTCTCTTAATTTAATAAGATTTGATTTAGAGAAATCAAAGTCTTAAACATATTATTTCCGAAATTGATTATGACAATTTAGGAAATTGTTTCCCAAAACAATTCCTTGAATAAAGTATGAAATTAGAATTAGGAAATCCGGTTCCTAATTCAATTAATGAGACTTGATAAATTAAGTCACATACATACTTTATTAAGGAAATCGTTAGTACATGACATAATTATATGTCATGAATGTGCTTAGAAAAGAAAGGATGAGACCCAAAACCCCTTACAAAATATTAAGGCCAACACCTTCCATTAATATGGTTAGAACCGGAGTTTTGTTTCTCGTTTGGGTTGATGGACACATCCATGCCCGGCTTGAACCTCAACATGTTCAAACCATGGAATTAGTTTA
The DNA here is from genome assembly GCA_024364735.1 of Boesenbergia rotunda. Lineage (NCBI taxonomy): Eukaryota > Viridiplantae > Streptophyta > Magnoliopsida > Zingiberales > Zingiberaceae > Boesenbergia > Boesenbergia rotunda. The sequence goes on along the minus strand of JAGFNQ010001983.1, from coordinate 2,697 downwards.
TGATTAATATAGTTGGAGTCAGAGGTCAATCCTTAGTTTTGGTTGTTGGACACATCCAAGCCTGACTAAACGGTTGAATGAGCTCCAACCATATTAAAACTATTTCTTGATTAATGGGTCAGCCTTAAGCTTGGAGCATCGATTTGTTGTGCCACAGCCAAGGTCGATGTAAAGAGAGGTGCAGTTGGGTGCTATGTATATTGTTGCATACTTGTTAATGAGTTAACAACCCAATGATTTATGCAAACATTCAATTAGTTGATAGCATAAAGTGATAGTTACATATATGTGATATGTAATCGGTATAATTACCTACCTTCATAGCTAAGAATAACTTGATGGCCACAGCCATGGTTGTTCTTATCTATGGTTGGATATCAACCTATTTGGAGGTGTTCCTACGATCTCCCGAATTGATAAAAAGGGTTATTCAATTCGAAAAATAAATAGGATTTAATTAATGTATGTTGATGCATTCTTTATCATTCTTCTCACATAAGCTCAATTTGTATTTCTAGGATAATCACTCGATCATGTCTTCTCTGAATTTGCGTTCCATTTTGGACACCAATAAACTGACTGGGCCAAACTTCATGGACTGGCTTCGAAACCTGAGGATAGTCCTCAAGGCAGAGAAGCTTGCTTATGTCCTTGAAGATCAACTTCCCAACCGTCCTCCAGAAAATGCAACTCCAGACCAGTTAGTGGCCTATCAGAAACATGTGACCGATTCTGAACTTGCGAGTTGCATCATGCTAGCCGCTATGGTACCTGAGCTGCAAAAGCAGCATGAGCATATGGATGCTTATACCATCATCTTCCATCTTCATGAGTTATTTGACGAGCAGGCGAGATCCGAAAGGTTCGAGGTCTCCAGACTCCTCTTCACCTCTAAAATGCAGGAAGGCACTTCTGTCTCACAGTTTGTGTTGAAGATGTTGGGGTACATTGAGCGACTGGGCACACTCGGTTTTGCAATGGATCATGAATTAAGTATTGACTTAATTCTGCATTGTTTGCCCAAAAGTTATTCACAATTTGTGATGAACTATCGGATGAACAAGCTGGAGACTACCATTCCTGAGTTGCTCAACCTGCTGAAGACTGTAGAGCCTTCTGTGAAGCAGGATCAAAAGACGGTACTGTTAGTTGGTTCCTCAAAGAAAGGTTCTAAGAGGAAGGCCAAAGAACAGAATAAGGGAAAGAAGAAAAAGGCCAAAAAGACTGAAAAGACACCAAAAGGCACTTGCCATCACTGTGGCAAGGAGGGTCACTGGCGAAGAAACTGCAAGGTTTATCTTGAGTCCTTGAAGAAGAAGGCATCCGATGCCCCATCCTCTTCAGGTATCTTCGTTATTGAATGTCACTCTATTTCCTCAACCACCTGGGTACTTGATACTGGGTGTAGCTCACATATATGTAATGACATACAGGGGCTAAGGAATAGAAGAAGACTCGTCAAGGGAGAAGCGAATTTGCGAGTTGGAAATGGAGCAAAGATTGCTGCTGTTGCCATCGGAACATATTTGCTAAAGCTCCCTACTGGACGTGTCTTAGAATTGGATAATTGTTATTTTGTTCCTTCGTTAATAAAGAACATTGTATCTATTTCATGTTTGAATGAAAAGGGTTATCATTTAACTTTTAGTAACAATTGTTGTTACATAACTTTAAATGGTGTTCTTTATGGGACCGGAACTTTGTGCAATGGTATCTACACGTTAGATTTATCCGGTGACGTTTTCAATATCGAAGTTAGCAACAAACGTGCTCGAATAGATAATCGAATAGACTCCTATACGTGGCATTGTCGTCTTGGCCATGTAAGTAAGAAACGCATGACCAAATTACACCGATGTGGAATTCTGGAATCATTTGAACCCGGTTCATTTGATACATGCGAATCATGCTTAAAAGGCAAGATTACCCTTTTCCGGAAAAGGTAATCCAGTGGGAGAATTGCTTGGTCTAATACATACTGATGTATGTGGACCAATGTCAACTCTTGCACAAGGAGGCTATAGCTACTTCATTACCTTTATCGATGATCACTCACGATTCGGGTATGTGTTCTTGATGAAACACAAATCTGAAGCTTTTGAGAAATTCAAAGAGTTCAGAAATGAAGTAGAGAAACAGCTTGGCAAAAGTATTAAGATACTTCGATCCGATCGGGGTGGTGAATACTTAAGTCAAGAGTTTCAAGATTATCTTAGGGACAATGGGATATTGTCTCAATGGACTCCGCCATATACACCACAGCATAATGGTGTATCTGAGAGGCGTAACCGAACCTTGATGGACATGGTTAGATCTATGATGAATCATGCAACTCTTCCAAAATCCTTTTGGGGCTATGCGCTTAAGACAGCTGTTTACTTGCTAAACAGAGTCCCGACCAAGGTAGTCTCTACTACTCCATATGAGACGTGGAATAGTAAGAAACCTCACTTAACTCACCTTAAGATATGGGGTTGTCCTGCTTATGTGAAGCGGACTGTATCAGACAAATTGGATGCTAAGTCTGATAAATGTCTATTTATTGGATACCCTAAGGAAACGAAGGGTTACCAATTCTATCATCCCTTGGAACAAAAGGTGTTTGTTTCAAGGCATGCTGTATTTCTGGAAAAAGAATTTCTTTTACAAGAAAACAGTGGGAGTGGCATTGAACTTGATGAAGTTCAAGAAACTCCA